>JAEPRB010000001.1:0-317718 GCA_016758965.1 Circinella minor | reverse complement strand
CTTCATTTTCTTGCACGAATTCTTCTTCATTAATACGAAACGAACTATATAATAAGCCCTTGACAATTTTGACCAATGTGTCGAGATGTGATAAGATGCGGCGAGGAAGTGATTTAAAATTTATCTCGGTAGGGTAACCTTTTTTCATGCCTTCTTGTTTATATATGAGTTCTATCTTATGAAAACGGCAAAATTCTAATTGTTCTTCAAAAGCCACTTTTCGTTTAGGAGTTCTTTCACGAAGTGTTCGATGAGAAGTAGAACCTTGTTTAATTTTTTTCTCTCTATTTTTTCGATGGGTTTCTTTGAATTGCTCATTCTTCAGAATGTATTGATCATACAACTTTTTAATGGAATTTGGTATAGGGTCACCAAGTGGTGTCCCACAATATGGACATGCATTTATAGCTATTGATATTTAGAGCAAACCATTATAAATTAGAAAAAAAATTTAAAATGATTTTTTTTTGTTATTTTCCTACTCTAATATTAATATAATATAATGTACCTTTTGTTTCTAGCTTAATAGCATCGGCTGCTGCAAGTAATTCGTTTAATTCTTGTAATTGTTCATATTTTTTTACGTATTTGTGGTTTTCCACCATCACCTTCTACTGTAATCGGATTTTTTCATCAATTAATTAATACAATAAAAAAAATCGTTTTTCCCTTCCGTGCAAAACAACAGTTAGTTCATTTTATTGAAATAACTCCTGACTATTTGACAGATTGAATATGCTGTGATTATAAAAACCGTCCCCTTTTTATTTTGTTGAATAAGTTATTTGATACGTATAACTTTCTTTATTCCTTGAATATTTTTCTCAGAATTTCTTATATTTTATTTTATTTTATTAAATATGAACCAAACGAGATTTAACAGCAAAATATGAATAATGATGCTAATATTGTTGCGGGATTTAGCAATAATTGTAATTATAATGCATATGAATTATGGCGTTAATATTGCTGCGTACCTTGACAATACTGATTATTAGAGTATAATAAGTACCAAGCAGAAATTAATGCTCATTATAAGAAGTATAAAGAATAAAATATAAACATTTCTTTTCAAAAATTAAAAAATTGTCAAAAAGAGAAAAGGTAGCACAAAGTAATTTAATTTACGATACACTTAGGGAAGAAAATAGTATAATAATAAAAGTATAGTTATAGCGTAAAAACATAGTAACAATGAAATTAATTATCTTAAAGAATTTATTTTTGAAAATTATCAAAGAAATGACAATTATGTGATTATAAAAAAATTAGACGAGGTGGGCTACAAAAAATTAGACGAGATGGACTACAAAAGAATTACATGAGATAGGCTACAAAAAAGTAGATGAGGTGGGCTACAAAAAATTAGACGAGGTGGGCTACAAAAAAATAGAGACGAGATGGGCTACAAGTTACTAACATACCTATGATTTTGTAGCCCATGTGGTTCTGACTTTAAATTTTTGTAGCCCATGTAGTAATTCTCTTTTATAACCAGCAAATTCAACCGATCAAATAGTCGTGAAAAGAGTTTATTTCAATAAAAATGAAAGAGAGTGAACTAATTGTTATCTTGTTTGAAAGGAAGAAACTATCCTTTTTATACTAATTATTTAATTATCTAACTCCTTAATTCGAATCTTGTTCCAGGTGAAAGTGAATACAATTTCAGGTAAAATCGAATTTGATTCGAGGTAAAATCGAATACAATTTCAGGTAAAATCGAATCTTGTTCCAGGTAAAATCGAATCCAAATTCAGGTAAAAACGGATCTTGTTCCAGGTAAAAACGAATCTTATTGGTTATGCTTAAACTTAGTTATTACTGCTTGTAAAACGGTTGATATTTATTTAGAATAATAATAATAATAATAATAATAATAATAATAATAATAATAATAATAATAATAATAATAATGATAATGATAATGATAATGATGATAAAGAGATGATATTGATAATAAAGAGATGATATTGATTATATAAAGAGATGATAAGAATAAATAAATAAATAAAGAAAAAATACAAGGGATATATATAAAAAAAACTAAGAGAAAAAAGGATGTAATACTATATGATGATTGATAACTTATGCCTTCCATTCATTATGAATTTAGTCTCGTTTCACCTATACCTTCTTCCTCCTACTCCACAGATTTTAAAGGTCCCCCACGTTGTGAACTGGCGAGAGTAATAAGCTGAAATCCGCGCGTGTTCTATTGGTTTCGTGATTAATCATAAGTATGATACTCGAAGAAGGAATGATTTGGGTTGTACGCAAAGAGCGTGTCGATTTTCTTGATCTTCCAAGGCTTGTTTTAAATGTCTTCTTGCTTTTTTCAAACTGTTTCATCTCCTTATTTATCTCTTCCAGGGCACGTTCGGCATGACGCTTCTATACATTAGTTGCGGGAGCATCACTAGTGATTAATAGCATTAGCATTAATTGGGAATAATGTTTTTTCCACCCCCCCCATTTTTGCACACACACCTTTTAGTCCAAATTCCACCTGTGCAAAAAGTGGACGATCACTGTAGTAGTTTGAATATTACTACTGGAAGATGAAGCTTGATTGCCAAATTGCAGTCTTTGTATAAAATACTACAAAACTACCACCTGGAAGTCTTGCTGGATGAATTGTAAAACGGATGCTATCAATAGCCAATCCAATTCTTACATAAGTGTTATAAAACACTGACGCGCTCTCATCTGTTGCGAAATGTAAATAAGATGCACTAGAAAGAAAAGTAAGTAAGTTTTTTTTTACAACAAAAACTAATGATCAGGATACATACTCTGAATTGAAGTTTTTTTGGACTTCAAGTAATAAGTTTACATTGAGAGAACGTAAAAGTTCTTCAATTTGTTGTTTGGTTTTATCGATAATGAAAACGCTTTTTAGACAGACTTGTCTTTTTGGTTTGTTGCAAGCACTGCACACCGTTGGTGTAAAACCAAAGCTTCTTGAAGTCAATGATGTCAATTATTGGCGATTACAAGTGGAATGGTGCACCATATGACGAAAAATCGCATTAAAGAACTTTTAAGTTCTTTAAACATTAATTTGTTAAACGGTGTGCAGCGCATGTAACAAACCGAAGAAACAAGTTTGTAATAAAAGCGTTCCAGCTAAAAGTATGGTGAAACCGCAAGTTGAATATCTATTAAGTTTTTTAAACATCAATTTGTCAAAGTCAATATATCATTCTTATTTTCTATTAACAACAATTATTAAAGTTTAGAAAATTGTAAAAAAAAAGTTAAAGACTGTCAAAGTGAAAAATCTTTATATTACCTTGATCACTCCACTTTGTTCCAAGTTAAGATCAGTGGTAAAAGAAAGTTGAAAAGGTCTTGTAAATAAACCGTTTCTTTTTATAAAAGAAAGAAGAGATGGAAAAAGATGATAAATAGAAATGCATTTTATATATGAACCTTTTTATATCTACAACTGACTTTAAAAATAGGGGTAATCTATGAGAGACAAAAAAAATGTATAACACTCGATACTCATGCTCTATTAAACTGTTACATTTTTCATATGTACGCTTACGGTAGTGTTCTGTTGTCTTTTACTATTAATCAACAGGTAAAAGAAAATCAATAGTTTCAAGGATGCTACTATTAATTGGAAGATTGACCTTGCAAATGATAGGTATGTAGTCTTTGTTTCAGAAAAATTGGGAGTCTGTTAATTTAAGTTATAAAATTATTGAGCAATAAATGCAGGAATAAATTACTAACTATAAGTAATATAGTAAGCAATATAACGTATCTGTCTGAATGAGTCTGTTAATAAAGTGTAGTCTTTATCAAAACATACTCATAAGGTAAGTCTACAAAAGATGTAATAGAACTTATTAAAATATATTTCTAGAGAACAACTCACGTCATTTTATTATGTTTAAATAAGAATCTGATATTGAAAATAAATTATTGGCTATTACAAGTGAAGTGTACCATATCTCGCGTATAGTTGTCATGCGACCCAATTCATGCAGAACTAATTTTTCTAGATGATCACTGAATATATGGATATAATGATGATAGAAAGTAAAACTCGATAGTGAAAGAAATATAAAAGGCTAGACTACATCCAATAACGATTCAGAACAAATAAACTGAAAGTGTACTAAATCCGACCAGATTGCGAGCAATCATTTGGAAATAATGAAAAGAATACGAATTGATAATCAATTAAATGCCACAAATCCTCATTTTACATAAGGTTTACGTATAACTGAACTAAAAAAAAAAGAACATAGTTTTCTGATAATCATAATGTTCTGTTAGATAAATCATCAGTGAGTGTCGTTTGCTATTCTACTACAATCATCTATATATTAATACGGTACGTATAACTCACACAATTATTTCAAATTAGAAGACTGTTTATATGATATGTCTACACACATATTGATATATCCTGCTGGTAGTAAGATTTTAACACATATCTATATAGGATATTTTAGTTGAAATAAATTTCAGTTCGGTTTCCTTTTTATTTAGGTCAACCTGACTTATTCCTACCTCTTTTTATTTATTCGTTTTTGATTGATATAACATATAGAGCACAACTATAGTGTTATCACCTCGGTTACATATCACGACTACTGCTAGTTTAGTGCTACTGATTTTCGGGAGCATTGCAAACCTACATGCATTGATTACGTAAAAAAAAAGAGCCTGGTATGGATCTTGAAAAAATTGTTCAGCACAAAACTATAGTTGAAGATTATCTTATGAAGGACTTCTTTCTTTTTGCGACTGATTAAGTTGTCAATTTCAAGTGGAAGATTGACTAGTATTAATCACTCTAGATTCGAAGAAAAATCTATTTGAATTGTTTTCTTGTTCTTTGTTGTTGGAAATTGTTTCGCGTATTCATTCAGATTCTACGTAAGTGTTGGAAAATAATCCACACATGCTTTTCTGCTTCTATTTGTAACATGAGAGGTGCAAAATGTTTCGGGACGTGAAGAGGATTCAATATTTTGGTTTAAAGGAGAAAAAAGATTGAAAAGAAAAAGTATCAGATTTATGTAGTTAAAAAAAATCGAGTGAAAAGTTGCAATTATGAAAGCAAAGGTGTAGTATATGATTTGATGAGTTATAATCTTCCACTGAGTTGGAGAAACGTCAGAAAATCAAAGTGAGGGGAATGGGGGAGTAATAACAAAGAAAGGGCATAATCTATAGAAGATAAATTATGAGGTTTATGCAGTTGTGAGGGGAGTTAGAGGAGTTCAAAATTGGTGTACAAACACCGTTGCCCTCCAGAGTATCCTATTGGCGCTTATTGGAATAATACCTTTGACCAAAATTATTTTGTACCTGAACAAGTGCCTCGCACAGCATCTCAATATTTACACTCTTCGACCTCCTCCTGACTAAAATTCATTTATATCAATACAAACACAACAGCACACGAAAAAAAAGCTATCATTTCTTTGATACGTATATAGTTTTTTCTTTCTTTCTCTTGTTTCCCTTTTTTTAGTCAATCTATTTGCTTGTTTTTTCAGTGGGACTACCCCTTTGGTTCATGGAAGTTTTACCTAATACAGAATAACCCTGTTCTATCTTATACATATAAACTACATTTTCTCATCTCTTTTTCTAAAATGTTGAAAGTTAAGATAACAATAATTTATTCTAACAAGTGGAGAAACTTCTCTGTCGAAGAAGTTTTATAAAATCTCAAATATATAATTTTAGGTGTTAAAAATATTAAAGGCAGGCCCAAACATTTTTGCAGGATCACTATATAATATATATATTAATTATTCAGTGTGTTAATCTTTCATTCAAATTTATTTTATCGTTAGCTTTTTCTTTTTACTGATGTAACTACTTCACTTACCAAACACGTATGGGATTTTCTCTTCCAATATTAGTGATTGTATCCACATCTTCTTCTTCGAGCTTAATAACAGTAAGATTGGCTTTGATACGTTCAGGTGTAACTGATTTAGGAATCACCGAATAACCACGTGAAATACCCCAATTGAGCAAGATTTGAACTGGTGTAGTATCATACTTTTTAGCTGCATTCAAAACCTAATATTATGTGGAAATACCATTACGTTATTTAATAAGGTAGTTTGTTTATATTGTCACTACTTCAGTAATTGGAATGTCAACTTACAGCAGGATGATCCAACATGGCAGGTTTTCCACGATGACCAGGATTTCCAAGAGGACTATTTGATCATATTAATTAAGAGCAAAAAAAAAGTGACATTGATTTTATCGGTTATTTTTACTTATATACAATATATACCTATATGCAGTAAGAATAATATTATGCTTTTTAGCATATGTCACTAATTCTTCTTGTGGAAGACTTGGATGAATTTCGATCTGTCATAAAATAAAAGATAAGGTCGGATATATCCGTCCGTATTATGATGAGCATTGCTTTTTCTTCTTTCTCTTTTCTTTTGCATCAATAGTGGACAATTATTGTCGAATCATCTACCTGGTTTACAGCTGGAGGGATCTCACATTCTTTCTGGATTTGTTCCAGCATTGGAATAGTAAAGTTCGAAACACCTAAAATTTTAACCGTGGATCGGCGATTAGGGAAGTACTTTACAAAAAAAAAAAAAACTCCACTTATCCATAGAAGGCTACACTCGCTGGCATGGGAAAAGTGAAACTTTAAATACGTCACGTACCGATACTTTTAACAAGACCAACCTTGACCAATTCCTCCATTGCACGATACGTGTCAACAATCGACACATTGATATGTTCAGAATGACCATTTTCATCTTTATGTTTCAAATCTTTAAATTCATATCCATGAAATTTCCAAGCAAAAGGCCAGTGCATAAGGTAAAGGTCGACATAATCGACACCAAGCAACTTGAGGGATTTCTCGAGAGCTGGACGAACGTGCTCAGGTTCATGGAACGTTTGAAATAACTTGGTGGTAATGAAAAGGTCCTTGCGATCAACACCGCTTTCACGAACTGCTTTGCCTACAGCTTCTTCGGTTTCATCTAGATAGAGAAATATATTTGACGTGTGATTTTTTTTTAAAAAGGATGCATATATATATCGATGCTGTTAACTACGATAAATGAATGGAAAACACGGATCCTCTTTTTTTTTTGTTTTCTAATAATAAAAACAATGTAGTACTTACAAACAAAAGCAGTATCAATATGACGATAACCAGCTGCTAAAGCATGTTTTGTCCCTTCATATACTTCTGAAGGGGCGTTCGGTCCACCAAAGGTACCATAACCGATAGCTGGAAACTCATAACCACTGTTGAGCTATAATAAAACCGTTTTTTAAGAAAATAAAAAGGTAGTATATTAGTAAATAAAAGAGCATACACGTTAGTTATGATGTGGAACATGAAAATTGTTTGCTTCGCATTGTATTGAAATTATTCATTACTTTTAAAACGGGAATGTCTGCTGCCATTATATTTTATGTGCTTAATAAAAAGAAGAGGAATAAATATTTGGCTGTACACAGCCTGACTTAAGTGTCTTTTTTTTATATCTGTCTGAGAATATGGTAACACAGAGTTACGCCATCAATACCTCAACATACGAATTTGGTCCCCCCCCCCCAAAAAAAAAACATAAGATAGAAAAAAAAAAGAAAAAGGTTTATATGATGTTGTTATCTACAAACATGTTGTCATGGTAAAATAAAAATAAAGATTAAAAAAAAAAGAGAAGAAAAAACACACTAATTTCTTGTTATGATACTAGTATGTTAAATAACTTTTTGTTGGTGTGTTAGAGAGAACAATACAGGGAGAAAAGGTAGCAGGAAAAAAATAATATTATATTGTTTAGCTTCTTGCTTGTCTCTCCTGGTAACGAACATAGCCATAGTAACCTGAACCGAATAATGCAAGCAAGATACCGAGACCATTCTATATATATAATAATAATTGATTATTATTAGTTATATTTTCCCTTTTCGATCATCTTTTCGTCCCACATCATCATCCCCTAATATATAAAAGCAAACTTTACCATATCGGAAATTGGGTTTCTGAAAATCATAGCTGCAAGAATAGTTTGGACACATGCCTATATGTACCAATAGCATTATCCCAGTTTAGTATTAAAATATAGCGAATTTTTTTCCCCTTCTTAATAACTTTAGTCTATAAGTTTATCCTTACCTTTGCAGTACCGCAAATGGTGTTTGTTAACGCAGAAGTATACTTGACTTGCAAAAACATGGCAATGTTGATACCGAAGCCTGTGATACCAGTCAAGGTCTAATGATGATAATAATAGTTATAATAAGAGATTAATTACTCGCTCCGTTTTTTTTTTTTTTTTTTTTTTTTTTTTTGATATCCAGATAGTAGATAACAAATAACCCTTTTAAAAAATTATTCCCCAAAAAACTTTATATTTTATATCAATATATCTTACCATCAGCATCCAAAAGCCAGAATCATAAATTGCTTCAGAAACGGTCAAGATTTCTGATAATTCACCAGAGAAAAGGACCAAGGGGAACAAAAAGATGATAGCAAGAGTGGTGTTATAATGAAGAAGTTTCCTATAATTTTTGATAGCAATATTTTTTTTTGATTAGTTAAGTCTCTTTCCATAAGAAAATCCCATTTTGTTCTTTTTTTTTCTCTCGCTCTCGTTAATATGAATACATATACACGGTCCACCCTTTGAAAAATCCCTCCAATTAAATATATTACCATTGATTATTGTCGACAACTGCCAAAGTCTTTTGTACATAGATACCGTATAATGCGACAAATGCGGAAGAGCCAACACCATAAAAGATACCAGCCCATGAAAAGTTAATTTCACCATAGGAACCGATAGCAAAGCCAAGGAATACAATTACACAGGCAATAAGAGCAGGCATCGACGTGGTCTTGCCGAGAATCAAATAGGTGAAAAGAATAGTAAAGTTGATAGACAAAGAACGAGCAACCTATATAAAATATAATAATAGATTATAACCATTAGTATATTTTATTGTAATTCTCCTTCCCCAATTATCCTTTTCTCTTTCTTCAATCCTTCTTGTTTCTATTCCTTTTCAGATATCTCCCAGTATTCTATCCAAAAAAAAATAATAATTACTTGATAAAAGGTAACTTCGACATATTTTAAACAAAGATTATTCAATGCAAGCATCATAACATAAACAAAAGTCAGAGGTGCAACACGCTTTGCAATATTTGTATCAAATTCATAAGGTGGGATGATGCTGAAAAGTCGATGGCTAAGCCCATGAAAGAATGATAGAAAGAAATTAGAAAACCAGGAAATATATATATATATATATATAGAATGTACACAAAAAAAAATTACAGAACGAACAACAGGTGTAATCCAAACTTTCCAAAAAAGAAACTTTATAACTTACGTTTTGCCGAGATGGGCCCAAATGAGAAGTAAAACAAGTGCCACAACCATTTGATACCAAGTAACGAAAAGAGCATAGGGGAAATCAGAACCACTCATAATGATTTTGTTCAAGAAAACAACAGAGAGCGAGATGACGAAATAAAAGGCAATTACAGCACCGATGAGTGTTAAAGGATGATTTCTTTCAGCTCTTGCTGTGGCGGGATTGGGCAAAAAGGACTGACTGCTCTCATCCCTGGAGCTCATTTGAACATCTTCGTTTTTAGAAGCCATACTTGATTATATTTTTGTATATCGGGATCTAGAAGTATAGTATGGATAGGGAAAGATAGGAGATGAGAGTTGAAGAAAAAATTAATATGTTTAAAAAGAGATGAGAGAGTGAAAAAGAAAGAGACAAAAGGAAGGGAAAGAGAGAGAGAAGAAAAATAAGAAAGGGCCTTTTTTTTCGTGTTCGAAACAAATAGAGTAGGTGTTTCGCCATCTTTTTTTTTTTTTAGGATTATCTGAGTTTTTCCAATGTAACGGGTTGGTTTGCTGAGAGTAGTCTAATTATGTTGCCCACGTTTTTATAAATAAATAAATAAAAAGCTTTATTTTTATACTTCTAATATTTAAAGATTATGAAGTGTTCTTTTTTAGCTCTATTTGTATTACTATTTGATGTCACTCATAAATTTATAAATATAGACACTCTTTTTCCCTTTTTCATTATTTTTGTCTCGATCATCATACACATAACAAATCACCCATGACAACCACGATAATACCTATAGCAACTTTACTTGGTCTAATGCACTAATAATTCTTTTTCTTATTCAATTTCATATATTAGACACTCAAACTTTTACTTTTCTTTATTTTTTTTATTACACTAAGTACACATATGTAATCATAGTGAATCTATATATATTAGACATATAGTAGTGCTATTGGGTCTTTTTCACTTTTGTGTCAAATATGTACTACAAAAGGGGTCGGGAGAAGCGGAGAGGGTATCCCGATCGTCCGTCATCTTTAGGAACCAATTTTTTTTTTTTTGATCGCCATCTTTTTTGTTATGTGTCAGACTACGAATTCTTTAATTGATTTATTTAAATTTTATATCTTTTATACAACAAACTTATTTTACTCTTTTCTCCTCTTCTCGATGTGATATTTAAAATGTTATCAAATAAGAATATAATGTTAAACAATTAGATTGATACACCACCTGATTTAGTAACGTAGATCTTAAAAAAATACCCATTTCCTCTTTCCCGTTTCAGGACAATCTTCACATGGGGGTTCTTTATTCAACAAAAAACATGTCTTTAATGCATATATTAGGTAAGCACAAGATTTTATTCCAGTTACATTTTTTTTTCATTTATCGAAACCATCTCATTACGATATATAAAGTATCACCTTGAAGAAGAAAAAAATCAAAAGCTATTGTTAATGCACCACTTGCTAATTATGTGCCATAATGTAGAGCATATTTAAAATTACTTTTTTTATATCAATTAGAAGCGGATTATAGTTTTAGTTCAAGAAGAAAAAAGAGACTAAATTTTCATAAAGTGAGTACAAATTATGTCGAAAACATTTTATGCCATTAATAAGAAAATTTATGTTTGCCTTGGCATCTTTTTTAGCCTATAATCTTCAAAAAAAAAAAAAAAAAACTAATGTGGTAAATAATAATTATTCTTGTATAATAACTTCTTGGCAACATGATTTACTTTTTAGTCAAAACAATTACTTATAAATAAGTATGATGTAGTTTTAAAGCTTACTACTAATATATATTTATGATTGTATATACCAACATAACCAAACGGAAGTACATTCTTTTTGAGCATCATTGGTTTCAAACTCGTTCAAGAATAATAAACTAAAAAAAAATAATTTAAGTCAGCTATTAGAAATTATTTTAGGGCCCATGGTATCGGTTTGACACCATTGGGCGATCCTTTTTTTTTTTGCCGCCGTTTCTGCGACCCCCAAAACGTTTATCAGGATCATCTCGGGAATTCGGAATTTTTAGACTCCTATACAGTAGGTTACTGTTGTGTTGATAGCCTCAGTGGCCAGTTACGCCTCAATGTATAATTAACAAATTTCCATCATATACATACTTTACAACTTGATATGTGAATTTTTTATATTTCTATCAGGAACAACTTCAGACAAAAAGTAACTTCGAAACAAAACAGTATAGTGATACTAACTCTACTAAGAAAGTCAATTCACTAGCTATTTCAAGTTAGTAACGATCAAGACCTTTATGATGACAAGTTCCTCGCTGTTGAGTTATTTGCCAGTAATTTCTTCAATCACCTTGATATTCTAGCAAACAAGAATGCTAATAGATACGTATAAGATTGTGATCAGTGAAATCAATCTAAATCTATGCCTAAGTGGCAATAAGAGTTTTAGTGAGGTACATAGTTTTGTCGTGATAAGCCTTTTTTTTTTAAAAAAAAAGAACAAAGTATTCAACAGCGATCACTTTGTTGAAAGAGATTAAAAATAATGTTGATATTCAGTCCCAACATATATCAGAATTTCTTTTGAAAGTTAGATAGTTAACATTCTTTAATTGTCGTCATAACTATTCCTAAGAGCTTATTATTATCCGTTTATTATTTATCCGTATAGAAATAAATAATTTATAATTCACAATGCTATTATTGTTCAAAACGCAGGTACAACAACTTGTACAAGCAAGTCAAGTACTTCATAGATACGTCGTTACATATATTTATTAGAATTAAGAGTGGTCAACTGATCAGTGGGATCAAAGTATAGTAGGCTGGAGTTGGTAGTCAAGTTAACATGATACACAAATTCAAATAAAAAATGAAATGTACTTTACGTATTATAGAATTTGGTTAGTGTAGGTTACCACAGACATCACTAAGATACAGTATAATATACAAACACTAGATACATCAACATGACTATTACTGATTATTATCTTTTCTTGGATATGGAAATAATTATTATTTAATTTATTGAAACCTTATAGCATACGTATAACCATTTTCCTACATAAATGGGGTGATATAAAAATAGTCAGTTCTTTCTGTTGAATGGATGTTTCTACTTAATGCGTTGCTGACGACACAGAAGTTCTCTTACTGCACTAATAAGCACAACTTTTTTTTTTTACTATGTACGCTATAAAACGACAACAACAAGATTAGTTATATATTATTCCTACCAAACATGAAGCTCTTTCCAGCCAGCACAATGTCTTGCTATTTGACAGTATATTATTCATCTAACCTTGAATATTAATCAAATAAATGTATAGCTCCTCTTACGATTCTTAACAACATTAATTCAATTTAGTTTATATAATAAAGTTGTACCTAATATATACATCTTTCAATATTGTAGGGCCTGTTTAATCAATTGAAACGCACAACATATGATAATGAAAATATATGTAGTCGCCATTTAAATAATAGATCATGTGGGGCTTAATGCTGCTCCTCTCCCCTGCCCCTTGACCAGTTCGGATTCAGGTGCACAGCAAGTTACACAAACCCAGCTTTCCAGCAAGAAGTATATATATCAGATATGAGTTGTTGAGAGGCGTGTTTTCTTATTATTGTTCTTCTTCTCTTCTTCTATTATTTTATATTTTCAATGGTATAACAATAGTCATGCAATTACATTCAATACATGCTAATACATCACCAGCAACTGTTGGAGGTTATCAACCTCTTGAACAAAATGATCAAGACGCCACTATTCGTCCTAATTCAATAACGAGAGGTCTAGACAATAATTCAAACACTGATTTTATAAATAATGAATCGAGTCTTTTACTTATACCATCTATACAACATTTGACGAGTTATGTTTATTTACTTGTTCTTTCTGCTTGTATTGGTGGTTTCTTATTTGGTTATGACACTGGAGGTAATGACTGACAAAGAAGAAATATAAATTCAAAAGTCTTTTTTTTATCTCTGCTTGATACCTACTGACGCTTTATTAAAGTCATTTCGGGTGCGTTACAACCATTGAGTAATGACTTTACGCTGAATACTTCTAAAAAGGAAATCATTGTGGGAGGAACTACTGTTGGAGCTATTGGTGGTGGATTATTAGCTGGTGTGGTAAGAATAAAAAAAACATATATTGTTTTGTTTGGATTGAGTAAAAGAAATTTGTCACTTTAATTAAATAAACCAAGAATTATTACCTTTACTAGGCAGCAGATAGGACAGGAAGAAAGGTAATGTACAATCGAATTTTAAAATATAATATCTATTAGTGAACAAGATAATATAACAAATTTATATCAACTATATAAAATGTAGCCATTAGTTTTTTTAGCATCAATTATATTTATTGTTGGTTCATTAGTATTAGCAGGAGCACAAAGTTATGGTATACTTGTTACAGGAAGATTAATTGTAGGTCTAGGTGTTGGTATTGCATCCATGATTATTCCTGTTTATATCGGTAGGCTATATAAGATACATTTATATATATTTTTTTACCTTTTTTTTTTAATAAATAAACTATTATCTTATTTTTAGGTGAAGTATCGCCCAAATCGTTTCGTGGCCAACTTTCTACTTTGAATGTTTTAATGATTACTTTTGGTCAAGTTATTGCATATGTAGTTAATATCATTTTTGCAAATGTTTCACATGGATGGAGACATATGTTTGCTTTTGCAGCAATTCCTGCCATAGCTCAATGTCTAAGTAAGAATAATTGCAACAAGGCGAGCGAAAGAGAGGGAGAGGGAGTTGGGGTATCATATTTATCAAAGAAAAGATAGTTTGAGATTTTCTTATCATTAATTATATATTATAACAAGTATATAATATAACATGTAAAAAAAACATATACTCACATACACGCACATGGATATAGTTTTACCATTTGTTCCTGAATCACCTAGATTTATGATAGCAACAGGTCAAATTGATGACGCAAAAGCTGTTTTACGCAAGATATACCATGAATCAACAACAGATGAATTTATTGATCAGGAAATTTATTCTATTGAACAAAGTGTTAAACTTGATTCATCTGGATCGTTTCAAGAATTATTATCTGCGGAAAATTTACGTCCTCTTCTTATTGGTAAGTGATTAAAAAAAAGAAAGAGAGAGAGAGAGAACATGTATCTACTTTTTGTTTATCTTTGTATCTATACAATTCTTTATAGCATGTTTATTACAAGCTGCACAACAACTATGTGGATTCAACACAGCCATGTATTATGCTGCGACTATTATGCAAATGGCAGGTTTCCGTGATCACAGTGATTCAACCAGTGTGGCTATAATCGTTGCTTTAACCAACATGGTATTTACAGCTATTGCAATCAAGTTAATTGATAGAATTGGAAGGCGTAGAATGTTGATTACCACTATGTTTACTATGATCTTGGGACTTGTTGCATTGGGTATTTCTTTTGCTGTATTACAAGGTGTTACACCCAAACAAAATTCTTGTGATTTATATGGTGATATATGTGCTCGATGTATACTGGATGATCGATGTGGATGGTCAGTGGATACAAATTCTTGTAATTCACTTGGATTGGGTAATGATAAATATGTATCTGAATGTCCAGCAGATCAAACAAATCAAAACACGTCTATCGTTTTACTTTTATCACTATTTGTTTATGTTGGTAGTTATGCATTAGGTCTAGGATATGCACCATGGGTAAGTTAACATTTATATTTGCTTGATATCAAAATGATGACTATAATAATAATAATCGTATTTTTTATATTACGTAGTTGATACAAAGTGAACTTTTTAATATGAGAGTACGAAGTCGTGCTAATGGAGTATCTACTTCAGTAAATTGGTTTTGTAATTTATTAGTTGCTATATCATTTCTTTCATTAACAAATGTATTATCAGCTGCAGGTGCATTTTGGTTTTATGCCATTCTTTCCTTTATTTTCTGGATACTTATTATGAAATATGTACCTGAGACAGCAGGAAAATCATTAGAAGATTCACAACGACTTTTTTAATTATATTTTCATTCTAACTAGTTATAAACTTATTTAATAGCCACCCTTTCAACAATTATTAAATCACATGTGAACTATGTTCCTTTTCCATAAACGATATCCCATCATTTTTTTTTATTTTTTTTTATGATTATTATTCTTTTTTATGATTTATCGACTAGGACTCAAACTTCTGTCTCTGCCTCGACGATCACCCGTCCGCCTCGAACCACGTGTATCTTCATCAGCCTTAATAAAAGCAAAATCAACTTGTAAGATTTGATCATAGAATGTTGAACCATTTGCATCATCGATAGCTGCTTGTGCTTCTTTTAATGTTTCATATTCAATCAATGCGTAACCCTAAATAATAATAATAACAATATTAATTATTTATGCACAAAATAAAATATTAAAGTATATTATATGATTCATGTCGCGTCATTCTAATCCTTCTCTCTTTCTCTCACCTTTACGAAACCAGTTCTTCTATCAAGATTTAAGTGTAAGTTTTTAATTGTTCCATATTCAGCAAATCGTTCTGCAAGGGACTCTTCGTCAGCTTCTTGGTGAACACCACGTACAATAATAATCCATCCTTCAATAGCTTATAATATAAATAAAAAGTAGAATATATTTGTTGTTAAAACTCTGTTCTTTTTCATGTTGGCTTTGTGTTCATATTCATAAAAAAAATAAAAAGAAAAAAAGATGTTTACATCGTTCAGGAAGGGCACCATTAGTGCTATCTCCTCTAGAATTGCGTGATGCACGAGAATCTATAAATATCAAATATTTTTATATTTATAAGCCAAAAGTTCAATTAAGAATTTAAAAGATATACACGTAAAAAAAACGAGAGTTTTGTTTTAAAATACCATCGTTACTAGCAAATCCACGTCCTTTGGTTTTCACCGGTTCTATTAATAATAAAGATTAGTTAGAAAAGTTAAGTAAAGTTGAAATTATATTTTAAATATTCATCAAGTGATTTTAATACCAACCATCAACGGCCATACGATCACTCATGGTTATATAGAGACTTTTCTTTAATAGTATGGAGGTGGAGAAGGGGGAATAAAAGGTAGTCGTTATGTATATAAGCTGCGTGGAATAAAGCGACTATTCACACTCTGCACATTCTAAGCCGTCACTTTCCAAATTTGGAAACCGGAAAGTAAAAAAAAAAGTTTAGCAAAAAAAAAAATTGTTCTACAACTTTTTGACACCTTTTTTTAACAAAAAAAAAAAACATAAATCAATAAACATGAGTTTCGGTAATCGAGGTGGACGTGGACGTGGTGGCGGTGGCTTCCGTGGTGGTAAGTAAACATAATATTATAAAGCTTTGAATTATTATTTGGAATAAGTAGTTATACTAATATATTGTATTTTTTTGTTTTTTTTTTCTGTCTCTTTGAATATTGTTCAATTTAGGTCGTGGTGGAGGTCGTGGTGGATTCCACGGTGCTTCTCAAGGTCCTCCTGACGAAGTTGTTGGTATGAACCTTATTTTTTTTCAATATATACGAATATAAAGAGTGAGAAGATATATAAGATATTATAATATATACTAATGTATTTTATATTTTATTATAATAACAATAGCTATGGGTTCATTTATGCATGCATGTGAAGGTGAAATGGTTTGCAAATCGATCAATCCAAAGATCCCTTACTTTAACGCTCCCATTTTCTTGGAAAACAAAGCTCAAATTGGTAAAGTCGATGAAATCTTGGGTCCTCTTAATGAAGTTTACTTTACTGTAAAAATGCAAGAAGGTATGCAAGCTACTTCTTTCAAGCTTGATGATAAAGTTTTCATTGGTACCGACCGATTATTGCCTTTGGAACGTTTCTTGCCTAAGCCTAAATCTGTAAACGGAGGTTAGTAAAAGTTCCATCTTTATTATTACTATTGGAATTGAGTTTATTTATTTCCAAAATATTGTATCATGTTCCTTTTTTTAATTTTTTTCTTTGTTTCTAGGTGGTAAAGCAACTGGTCTTCAAGGCAAGGTTGAAAAGAGAGGCGGTGGCCGTGGTGGCCGTGGTGGTGCACGCGGTGGCGGTCGCGGCGGTTTCGGTGGTGGTTTCGGAGGCGGTCGCGGCGGTGGCCGTGGCGGTTTTGGTGGCGGTCGAGGAGGTGGCCGTGGCGGTTTCGGTGGCGGTTTCGGTGGCGGTCGCGGTGGAGGTGCTCCACGAGGTGGTGGCCGTGGTGGTTTCGGTGGCGGTCGAGGTGGTGGCCGTGGCGGTTTCGGTCAACGATAAATAATCCGTACCCGATACGAAAAAAAAAAGATCTTTATTTTTCTCAAAAAACTACAACCACCTAAACCATTTCATCCTGTAAATACATTTTTTTTCCACGTTTCAAATCGAAATGATCCCATAAAAAGTGTCCTACCTAACTATTGCTTGTTTTTTTTTCTTCTATTTTTACTTTTATCATCTGTTTCTCACTCTTTCAACACACGCACACACAACATATTTTTTTTCATACATAAACTTTTATTGCTTTTTTTTTATTCAAAAGAAAGATATATAATAATAACATATTTTGTTATCTATAATTGTTTAATAATGTTGATACGGGGATTAAATAGATAGAGATTTATCATATGCTGTAGTTTCAAGTTGGATGTTGTGTTTGACAACTATCTCCAAGTGTGTAAGTGCTCTGAATAAGTTATCATTTCATTAACAATTATTATGCGAATTCCCACTTGAACTTTGTTTTAAAACAAGTTTTGACACTTTTTTAATTAATTTGTTTTGTGGATGAAAGGAATGTAGTTGGATAAGTGGATTTGATAATTGCCTTCTTTTATTAGTACTGATGTGTTATTATCCTTTGTTACAAATATAATTTATCATTATTAATCTATAAATGTATACCATTTCCACATGGATATTTCTTCCTGTATATAAGACATTATCTAATCAGAAAAAAGTACACAAGAATGTGTGGTTTTTTAATAATTTACCTCTTAATCCTTTTAATAATTATAGATTTGTCTTGTTGGATAGGTTTCTCCAGTTAATCTGCGTATACGTAGAAAGAGACTGCATACTTATATGATTACTTAATAGTATTATTTTTTACTACTCATTATTTCATCCCATTACTAGCATGCTGCTTTTTCTTAATACACTATGGGATATTGTATACATATAATTCAATGCTATATTCAAATATTCATATATTTCGAAAGTATCAACTGATGAGTTTATTAATGGAAGTGTCCCAGAAAGAGTTCAACGTGGAATGAACATAGATAAGAGCTTATATAAAACAAAATAAAAATAAAAATGAATTCATTTTGTACGAATGAGTACTTAAAAACTCATAAATATACTAGTATTCTATTCAAATTATTAATGTATTCGTAGAATAGTTTGACTTGCAAAAATTGAAAGAAAAATAGATTTCCTGGGGCTGTATAAGCAATGAAAAAAAAATAAGGTATTACAAGAACCTTTGAGCCCTCCAGTCCCTATGCTATTGGCCACAAGCTGATTTCTTGTTTTATGCACTAGTGTTTTTTTTTCACACCCGTAACCCGGTTTACCAAATAAATAATAAATAGGGTAGACACGTGTCGTCAACGTCAGTGAAAAACGATATATAAATATATTTTAGGACAAAACAGAAGCACAAACTAGTGCTACTAAATTCATTGTAATAGCATTTCGGGTTATATTTCTACAGGTCACCATCTTCGATGCGTTTTACCAAAAATAAGATAGTAAATATATTAGCAATAGCAATAAGCCGAAACATTGTACTCCCTATTTTTCTCAATTTTTTGTAGTACGTACGTACTATCTTTTTCCTACTTGATCTAGCAGCATCTTTATTAGCTTTTTGGTGACTCCTTATAAATGTTAATGAATATGATGTATATTGGATTTTATTGATTAATTTTTTTAGATCAATGAAATCTTAAAATTCATGTATAAAAACTACAGATTTTTTTTTTTAGAAAAACATAGTAAAAAAAAAAGTGATGAGGCGATGTTTGTGTTTTTGTGCTATCATCCATCTATTACAAGATAGTTGTAGTACAAAAGTTACAGAAATGTTTGAATTCTTCCCAGACTCTCGCTCGTCACAATAACTCGTTCTGGAGCAACCATACACCAGAAAAGAAAGAGTCTTTAAAAGTATCGAGGCACAAAAACAACAATCAAACTTCTTCTTTGTTAACAGGCTTTTCTTTTTCTTTTTTTCTTTTTTTTTATTGTTTATAGATATATAGCCTTTCTCCCACCCCCACCTTCTCAACTTCAATATTTAAAAAAAAAGTTAAATAGCTTATTCTATATACTTGACTTGTTTTTTCATTCTTACCATTTCGACATTCAAAAAAAAAAAGTTGACTTGTTTTAGAATTGTAACCTATACCTCTCTTTTCGAACGAAAAAAAAATGAACTGTCGTATAATATTCTTAAATTTTATTCGTGTGTTACTATGTATTTTCAGTGCAGGAACACTTGGATGTCATATTGGTAAGAGTAATAATAACAATAAAAATTTACTGGATTGAATATATATATATATTAACGTTTTTATTTTTTTTATTTTTGATCTTCTGTTGTTGTTATTATTATTATTATAATTATTATTAGCACAAATTGTACTACTTCAAAATAACGATTGGTGGCCTTCTTACAAAGTTGTAAGTTAAAAGTTTCTTTTTACTGTTACGTGAAAAATATAATAAATTCAGGTTACTCTTTATTAATAATGATATAATGAATATGGGTTGATGGATTATATATATATATATGTTATATAGTATATTTTATACTTTGTAGGTGCTGGATTTTCATTTATATGTTCAGTCGCGTTGGTTTTCGTAATTTTCATGCCAAATATTCGATCTATTCGAGGTGATCGCATCATTAGCATATTATGTGTAGCTCTTTTGATCGCCGTCATAATATATGGCTCACTTGATACCACTACAGTACCATGGGTACCAATTGACCAAGCCATGGACTCCCAACAATCTCAGTTACCTTCTCAAAAAGGTTTCGTCACATATTGTTCAGATTATAGTGTTCCTGCTGATTCGAATTTACAAAAAATCATTATCAACAGATGCTGTAAGTTTATTATGCTATACGTAGTCAATAATGGCAAGATGATTCTTGCTGTCATCATGGGACTTTTATACTCTTTACTGTTATAATATTTTATTATTTTGTTATTTATAGTGACAAATTAAACCTTATTTTATTTTTCATAGGGCTTCAAAATGGTACATGGCTTGGGTTGATCATCACTGCCGCGCTCTGGATTGTTCTTGCGTTGTACACGTACCTGCAGAAAAAGTCAAGCATGTATAAAGACAAGGATGTACATGATTATATTGAAGATGCTCCAATGGCTATGAATCATGGTAATACACCTTCTCCAGCAGCATATGTAGTTGCTGATTTACATAATAATGAACATTATCAATATGCCAATATGCCAGCAACGATAACAGGCTCACCAGGACAACAATATAAAGCTTTACCAGCTGGAGGAAAAGAAGTTACGCCTTATCCAACCTACTACAATTATTATGATTCTGATAATTCACAATTTCCACCACCACAGCGACAAATGTCTTATTCAACAGATTATAGTGGATCTGGGGCACCCCTTTATAATAGCACAACAGGAACATCAACAACAGCTGAAGCGAGTAATAATAATCATACTTTTATTCAACCAAGTCACACTTTTCCATACGTCGAAAAAGTGGCTGCACCTTCTCTTTCGGAACGATCCGCCTCTGAGCCACCTCATTCGCACGATGGCGCAAAGGTTTAATATTAATATTATTATTATTACTATTGTATATGTATATAACACTTTCTCACACCACTTTCCAAAACAAATCTCTCTTAAAAAATCACTTTTTTTTTCGTTTGTTTATGTAATACGTACCACCCTTTTTATTTATTTATTATTTGTTCCTCTATATCATCATCATAATATTCATAATATATATTTTATCCATATCTTATTAACTTTATTCTTTTTTTTTTTGAGTTTAAATTGCGCCTCTTTTTTTTTTTTTTTTTTTTTTTTTTAATTTTTTTTTTTTTTTTTTGAGTTTAAATTGCGCCTCTTTTTTTTTTTTTTTTTTTATTTTACGATTGTGTCATATATTTCTGGATCAGGGTACCTTCTTACCAATATCTAGATGATTACTTTAATTTTTATATTAATATGAAAGGAAAATATTTATTATAATAGTTTATGCCATTAATGAAAGCCTTAGATTAATATATATACGTACCTGGTTTATTATACGTATCTCGTATATTTGCTATCTATCTACAGTAAAACCATTTTAGCAATCTTACTCACATGCTTATAGTCACTCTTTCTTAATATAACACAATATTCATTAGTACAAATCGAGGTGAAGATTATATTTATCTTTTGGTTACCAAAAGATGTAATTTTAAATAGCATCATGGATCAGCTTTAAACAAGTTAAAAATAGATTCATGTGTGATTCATTGTTTATATATGGAGAAAGAAAAAAAAAATAGAGAGGGAAGAAAAAAAAAGATACAAAGATTCCCAATACTCGGGTCCCTTCAATCCGATAATAACCCGAAGCCACATGAGACGATTTTTACATTTTCATATTACCATTATGTGCACTATGTATTATACAGTACGTATCATATTTTTTTAAAAAATTGATTTCGTATTTTGTTATAATTAAAAAAGAAAAAAAGAAATGAAGATACTTAAAATACCGAGCGGTAATTGACTCAATTACATACTAGATATTAAGAATACAAAGAAGATTGAATATAACGTACATTATACACTTTATAGCACTGAAAAATGATGCGTACAGAAGTTACCAGATCATAAAAACATTCTTGAAATTTATCGCCCCAACATCATTTCAACAAGTGTGAATTATCCAATTATATTTTTTTCGTGTTATGCATTAAGTTGTGTGTATTTATAGTTCATTAAATAGTAATAATAAATGTAATAAAATTAGTGTAATAACCTAGTGCTATATAAGCGACAATTGTAGATAATAATAATAATAATAATAATAATATATAAAAAAAAAGAACAATGATTAATTAAATAATAAGTAAATAAAAATATTAACAAGTAGATAAGAATGATATAACTTCCTTCCATTCTCTAAACAGGTAATGCAGGACCAGTAAAACGATCAAATGTCTAAGGAAGCGTATATAGTAAATTAGCAACAACAACAACAACAACAACAACCAAAAAAAAAATATACCATCCTATTTAATTCTACTTACGTTGGTCAATCCTGGATGATTTAAAAGTGATCCAATAATTGGAAGTTGGCGTAAAAATGAGAAGATGAGTGGGAAGAAATCACTACATATAATATACCATTGAATTTTCATATGTCAGTTTCCCATGTAAATAATTCAATTTGTATCCATGACAATAATTAGATATTCATCTTACCCGAATAAGTTTAATATACCAAACAATTCAATAGCAATACCGATAACAGCCCATTTACAAAATACCAAGAAAATGCCACCAAGGAAACAAATAGTACCACGAATCTTGTTCTTTTGAGCAAAAAATGTCAATGTACGTTGAACACCGATCGTTAGCGGGATTCCTGCTAAAAATAAGATCTAAAATAAAATGAACATAGCATAATATTGTTTAGTCTGTCTTTCTCATTGACCTGGGAGTAAAAGAATAAAAGTACTTACATTGCCAATGGCCAACAATCCAGCATCAAATAGCATGAAAACACCCATCAACATAAAGAGGACACCCACAGCTGTGAGGCCTACACCAATCTCTACACGAGGCAGAACAAAAAAAATGCAATTAGATCTTGTATACTATAATGATGAATATATAATTAAATTATATTGTATGCAAAGAAACATACTTTGACCATCGGAAAGCATGAAGAAAAGTTAGAAAGAGTGAATCGAGATAAAAGGAACGGGAAGAACTGAAGGGTTGTAGCTTTAAAAAAAGGTCTTTTTTTTTTTAGCTTTAGCGGAGTGGTTCGAAGTTCATATTTATTTTTGTTGGTAACACAGGAAGCGAAGAAATCACACAAGAATTTTTTTTTTTTCGTATTTGTTAAACCTATTTTTATGGGATTGACTAAGTGCTCAAAAGCAAAAAAAAAAAAACATTATAGGCGTAAAAAGATGCCATCATAAGCGAAAATTATTGCTATCATCAGGCGAAAAATACTGTCATCATAAGCGAGTTGTGTCCGGAAATGAAGATGATAGCTTCCCACCGCAAATTAAAAAACTCAGCGCTAAGTTGAAAAAAATCAAACGCTAAATCATAGAAAAAATCCTGTATGAAAAGTATAGCGTCGATCCTTCTTTTCTTTTTCTTTATGTTACTAAAATTTGATGAAGTTGTGTATATTAAGATTGATTAATAAGAAGGGGCTCATAATATAAAAGTATATGTATACCGCTATTATTTAATAGCAATTGTGTTAAGAACGATTATATTACCTTCTAGTTACATTTATGTTACACGTCTTTTTTTTATTTCTATAAGCGAATTCTTTGATTCTGATCTAACTGTTTCACTCTAATTTTAGGCTGTAAACACAGCAATTTTTTCTTCGGTTGTCAGGTAACATTAAAGTGACCCCTGTCAAACTTTTAATATATCTTTCTTCTTATTTTTTTTTTTACATATACACAATTATTAAATAACTGGCAGAAGTTTAAACCATTTAAATTTTGGTGTTCCATATCTTACAGATGTTGTTTGATACAAGATGAGTCGATCGCTTTAACACTGCAGAAATATGTACCCAATACAACACTGGAAGTTCCTAGAAACTACTTTTGGCATTGGAAAATTTGATCTCATTTTGTATAAAAACTACAGGCTTTATCTTTAAGAAAACAGGGTTTATACCCCAAAAATGTATTCTACTAGCTCTATACCTGTCAACTAAAAGCATTGTAAGCTACTACTGGAAATACCCTAGTTGTCACTAGAATTTATTATATAGGAAACTTCTCTTGTATATAGAATTTTGGATCATTTCAAACTGACTGATAAATTGCTTTCTTGCATGTTGCAATGATATTTCCCAGTAACAACCATATTATTATGTTATTAATACAATCTTGTTAACCCAAGAAATAAAGATGGAATGGCTGGTTTTTCCAATGAAACTTTTTGGTGTAATCTAATTATTCTTTGAATACAATTATTGATCAATAAAGAATTTAATAGTACTAAAAAGAACAAATTAGGCGATGAACAACTCTGTTCAATAAATGTAATTCCATAACAATTTAGATTTCGTTGTTATTAAACCTGTGATATCAAATTTCTTTTTAATAAAATTGTGCTTCTTCTATTACATATTTATATACATCATATCATTAGAAATACAAAAAACCCAACATTGCTGCTAGTATTAGCATTGAAACCAATGCCAGCAACAGCATTAATGGGGTGACTACAAGCTCTAAAATTAACATACGTGCAAATGGTAATTTCAGCACATGAATACATTCATCGAAGTTGTCATCAAATTCTTGTTCAAGTTTGCTTTTCTGTCTGTAAAACTCATTATAAACACGATTATAGCAAAAATTAACGCATCAGCGAACATATTATAGAAGCAAATCGAGAACATATTTATGAGCTTGTTCAACAAAAGCATTCAGATAGTCGAACAATATGGGGGAAAATCAATGACTTTTTTATTATCCGGATTCTGAACATCGACATCATTATCGGCGTTACCATTGTTATAATAATAAACAAGAAAAATAACAAACAATCTATTAATATGTGGCTATTTAAAATATGAATGTAATCTAACAGTAATACAATTCATATCTTATTATATCGCAGCGTTTTTTTCCTCATCGTAAAAATAGAACATTTTATATAGCTATGCATATATCAACAAATTTCTCTAGTTTTATTAAGTATTTTATTGCAACATTACGTAACATATGATAAGATTATGTCTTTAAAAAGCATAAAAATTATAACAAGTTTAAGATGAATTATTTTCTAGATGATGTTGATGACGATCCATTATTGTCGTTGCCTTTTTCTTGTTCTTTAATGTTGGATAAGAATTTATCAAGTGCTTTTGACCGAAAGAGTCTCAGTTGCTCATTTGTTATATATTCGGAAAAATGACCGTTCATATATAATGCATTTCGATTGCGAAATAGAATTGGATCAATATACCGATCCGTACGAGGTAGCAAACGATAAACTAGCTGATTTTTATAACTATCGTTATAAAGAAATGCTCTTGCTCCACATACTTCATCAATAGGTAATCTGTGTATTTAGTAGAAGGGTTTTTTAGAGAAAAAAGAAGAATAAAAAGTGACAGTTATATAAGTAATAGATGTATTACAAATAATAATAAAAAACCCCACTCGTTTCCGGTTTTTTTCTTTTGCACGTACGTAAGTGATATTTTTAAACATGACAAAAAAAGTATTATTACTTTTGTGTACTACCATAACTTACTTAAATACTAAACCACATTCTTGTGCTTTTATCATCATCCAACGTAATGAATGATTGCAAAGAACACGGGAAGCTTTTGGACCACCAATCACATCACTATGTGTTCCCGGAAACCAAAGTTGTTCTAGGATCTGATCTGATCTTTTGATTGATTCATATTTCATGATCGTAGGACGAAACCATTCACGTTGCTCATGAATTGAAAGTGCATGAAATGCTAATTTTACATTTGGAGACAATTTCTCATCATGGAAGCTATGTAAACCATGAAACAAGTTCCATACTATATATTTTAAATGAAGTTTATTTCGTTGTTGTTGTACATGTTAGTTTTTTTTTTCCTGGAAAAAGCACCACTTCACTACTACCGCTTATGTGATATATTATGATAAGATTATTATTCCAAAAAAAAAAAAAAAAAAAAAAAAAAAAAAAAACGGAAACCCCTTAAAAAAAAAAAAAACAAAAAAAAAAAAAAAAAAAAAAAAAAAAAAACATCGGAGACTCCTTACACAATGAACCACCAGCGAACCACGGAAGACGCGGAACACCCAAGCTTCCTATTTAATAATATACGTAGCAACATATTTATACTATTAGTATTATTATTATACCATAAAAAAGAGCAACATATTTTTAAAACTAATATCTCAATGTTCTTACCCACTGTATCAAAACAGCCCACAAATTTAATATCTGGTTCCCAACAATCGTATCTATGGCGAAAGGCTATAGCTTCTGGATTATTCGGATGGCTTTTTTTATCGGCCCGACGATATAAACTATATGCTTTATCAAGCGCCACTGTGATATGCTCGCAGGGCAGCAGACCAACGTTATAGATCATGCCTGTTAGACTACGTGCTGCATAACCTGCATATAATCACATTACATTGTGATTTTTTTTTGGGGGGGAAGAAATTTATTGCATTAGTTTTGAATACATCACCATATTTTTGTATTATTATTTACGTACCACCACGTGATGCACCAAGTAACCAAATTTCATCCTGCTCCCCTTTATAATTTTCACTTAAGAAAGCATAAGCTGTAAGAATTTGATCGCTAATACCAAGACCAAATGCCCCACCAAGGTATTTTTGTATTCTTTCGTTACGAGTACCAACACCTTTTACATAATGTGCTACTTGTGACCAACATACTGTTTTATCGTATGGTAATGAACATTTTTCTTTTTGTTCTTGCTCTTGGTGAGTTGATTGTAGAAGCGGATAAGATGTTTTTAAGCTGTTATAAAATCTAAAAACATTTGTACGTGCTTAAAATTAAAAAGTAAAGTAAATAATCGTATTATTACTAATATTATTAGTGACGTATAATTATAATAATGAATGTCCACGCTATATGGCTATACATAACATAGTTATTGACTCTATATCAGTAAAAGTTATTATATTATTATTTATTACCACTTGCAGCATCCCAAGTTCCGTCCATGCATACAATAATCCGTTGTCTGCATACAGCTGCATTCACAGTTGCTGATTCCGGCAATGTGGTACTTTTTTGTATTGTGTTAATATTTAATGACGATGTTGTTCGATCGCTGTTTTCTACTCTGTCGGTTTGTACTGCCACCGTTTTTTTGCCTTTGTATGAAGAAAAAACTACCATAATTCTCTTTTTGTTATAATTTCGCAACAAGCAATTCCTCTACCTGTTTTCCCTCTGATTTAAATATTTTTTTAAATACTATTGTGCAACATCGTGGTTATATATTTATAGACCAAAATGGAACAATTTTCTAAACCATTTTTTTTTTTTTTGCATTGTGCTTTCTGTAAAAAGAAAAGATAGAGAAAAAAGGGGGAGAGAGCGTATATATCTGTATCTAAGGTCAAAGTTGCATGATTAACCTAAATTGGCTTACCAAAAGATCCGATTTTCACTTCGTGCGTAAATCATGTTGCCAGTAAACAGCGCACGGCCCTTCTAATGCCTAATTTGGTTTTCTGTCTCATGATCATCATTCTCTTTTATTTGCTTTTTATCTCCTCCCTTCATTCATGAGATCTATTAATTTTGTAAAAAGTTATTCAATCAAGTATAACGCATGGCTATTTTTTTATTTCTTATCAAATGATCGTTTACCTAGTATACGCTATTGTCTCTTTAAATTACAGTAATCATAAGAAGAATTTTTACAATTAACAATAGCGAGAACATCATGGGAAAATTAATTGTGGGTAAAAATAAGTTAAGCTTAGGATACAGCTACAACGGCCTGTACTAGATGTTGACTAAGTACTATATGAATTGTTTTGCTGAATTCATTCATTTTTGTCGAATATGACCAATGTATATTTTGCGCTATACGTAGGTATTATTCGCGAAATGTGGCGTTTGAGTGTTTTGACTGCTACGTACAGCATGACAACCTTCTTCATCGCTGTCAAATAGATCATTAACAACATGCTTTCTAGTATAATAATGTTGGTAATAATTTGAATTATTACAGAGTCGTACATTTGTGATTTAGATTGAAGACTAACTAATTTATTCTTCATTTCCTTATTGCCGCTTTATTTTATTTACTGTGATATAACGACGTGTTAGTTGAGTACCTATTTTACAACAAAGAATTGATTGACATCAAGTCTGAACTTTTCTGAAATCTCATTCAGGTTTTTTTTTTTTTTTTTTTTTTTTTTTTTTTTTTTTTTTTACATAAACTCCCAATACAGTACTGATTGTGGTTAATTTACACACAGCTTTCTCGTTATCATCTGTAATATTTTTTTTGCGAACGAAATATGAATACCATTAGTATAACAAAATATTTTATAAATTAAATATTTCAATTCGAAGCAGAAAACAAAATCAATTTCTTTTCCAATTGTCCATTATCCAAATGGTAATTGAAAAAATATTCCAAACAATTTCTTTCTTACAAGTGAAAGCAAAAAAGTTTTATGATGAAAATGGAGTGGGTATAAACAGACAGTGCTCCATAAAAAGCTACAACTACATTAAGCACAGAAAGAGAATCGTTTCTTGATACGTAACTAGTTAATATTGTTCATCTAATTTATGCTGGAAAATTTTTGTTATTTGAAATAACATAACCATACTTTTTTAAAACTACTTACAGCAACCAGCAATAATGGCAGTAATTACTAACGCAGTATCACTATACCCAGTACAGTAGTATGTACTGTATAACAGTTAGCTCGTATACATTGCTAGTATAGTTATCTTGAGGGCATGAGATTACGTCAGGTTGATCGTGCGTATGATTATCTTTGCCATACTAGGAGCGCTTTTTTTTATTATGCACATTATTTATATCTTTACTTTTTCAAACCAATTTTCTACCCTTCCTATCTCTGTCTTGTATCATGCTTTACTGTAACTACATGTAACTCTTTTTGAATAAAGAGTATATGCCATAGTTTAATTCTATATTAATAATAATAAACAGAGTAATAATATGCGACTGTGAAAAACATTATTTATTTTTGAGAATGAAAACGATTTTAAGGGTTTTACCATATAAACTTCTCAATTTTTAGCTAATATAAAGCTGGAAATCAAAGACAAAGTCAAGACATCAATAATTCACGTACGTAATACTAAAAACTGACATTTTGAGCGTATGAAGAAAAGAAAACATGAAGATAATGAGAGTGGAAATCACTAATAATAATTAAAAAATACACGATAATATTTCTTGTCTTTATTTTGAATTGAAAGATAATGCTCTGTTCTTACAAGCCATTCAAATTTCTATTGTTGCCATAATGTTATGCAGATTCATATGAAACGTGAATTGCATAAGACCATCTTTTGTTGTTCTTGTTTTTCCTAATCTTTTTTTTTTCAATCATCGCCATTGTTACTAGCATCAATTATGTACTGCAGAAGAAAACAGCATAACAACGTCGAATGAAACCACGCCACATCAGATGATTGTTATACCAGTCTACCACATGTTGCCTATGGAATGTTATTATTTACTCAGATTTTGCTGCGTCTAATGTATGTATCCACAAGAGAAATGTGGTAGATATTACTCGATAATACAAAATGATTAGCATTGATATAATATTATTTTAACCGATGTAAATTAAGCTGTATATTATATTTCAATTCAAGCTTTTCATCTTTATCTTATCGTCATTGTTCATTTTTATCAAGGTCAACCCTTTCTTTGCAAATAGTTGTATCATATGATTGAACATGTGTCTTTTGGATATAGATTTAAACAACAATATTCTTATTAATTACATTGTGAAGTATAGAAAACCTCAGGATTTTATAAATGCACAAAAACATCTAGTAAAAATTATGATATATTAGTTTTGTTTCAAAAAATAAGTTTGATCCATCATTGCAAAAACAAGAGAATACTATAACTATAGTCCTCTCGCTATTGCTACGTAAAATACTGTTGCGGGAAAAATTAAAGTATACTGTTGTTATGGTGACCACCGTTTATTATATAGATAAGCATATATATATATATATATATATCAATGATGTAAAAAAAAAAAAGCCCATTGCGGTTGTGGATGCGAAGAAAAAATCGTGTTAGAAAATAAAAATTCAACGCATCGCTTGGTTTCTTAATGGAATGGTGATAGTAGCATAGTGTCACATTAAAGAATGCTGGAAGTAATGCTAGTTTATCAATAGTTGATAGGCCATCCAACTAAAGTCAGTGGACTAATAATTCATCATCGATTGTATTTTTTAAAAAAATACTTGTTCACATTATCCAAAAGGTGTCGTCATTTCAATGTATACAATAATCCAAATGTAGATGTGTACGCCGTCTGCATGAAGGTACATTGGATTCACTTTCCTTTTTTTTTCTGATGATATAATTTAATTATTTATATATTTCGATCGCAGTGGTAAGTATGTCACTCCTATCCCTTTTTCTTTATCTTGGTTTTATTGAAAAAAAAATAGACGGTTAATGTATTTTATACTGAAAACGTAAGTAAATAATATAGTAATAATACTAACAGTAATAAGATTCGATTAGTAATGATAATGAAAATAACTAGTTTAGAAAAAAGAAAGGAAGGAAAAGAATAATTTACCCAGAAAAGAATTTGTTTCATTTGTTATTAGCAGCTAACCCTATCGTGAGTTATGCGCACGTTCTCTTCTCCCTAAATTGCTTTTTATATTAATATTGTTACATTTATGATATAACATTATTCAACCAAAAAAAAAGACATCATCTTGTTATACAACTTTGATCATCATAAAGAAATATAATGATGATTAAGGATAGTATCTTTTTTAGAATATATATTATCAACTGATTTGAAACATGATAATTGGTGGTGGTGGCGCCAGTGTGAAGGATAGCAACATGCGGTTTATAATAAAAGAGAGGGGCTTTTTTTTTTGTTCCCATGACTATCAGGTACTCAGTCATGTCAGCCGGTCATTTATAAGAATAATAGATACGTATAATAAATAAAATGTTAGTTTAGCTTTTTCTATATTAAGTAGTTGACACACGACGGTTTTTATATTAGTTTTAGTGGTTGCCACATTAATATTGCTTTTTTGAAAGGAGAAAAAAGACACTTTAATAACTCTTTTATTTTCTCTTTTTGGATTTTTGCTTGTTTCTTCTTATTATTCTTATTATTGTTGTTGTAGGTTGTGTGGCTAACTTCACTTCTTTTCAGTCGACAAAACTCTTTTATTTTATTTTATTTTCTCTTTTTTCTTTTTCCTAATCTTAGTTGCATGCAACTTTTTGAAACAAATATTTTAATTGATTTATTTATTGGTCTTATAACCCTTTAACCATTGTCAAGCTCTATCTTTTTCCTCTTCATTAGCCACCAAGTTACATAGACAACAATTTATTCGGTAACGGAATTCTGAAATCGACATATACAAGTGACTTGATCGAGATCCGTTTCGATCCCAACCTTTATCAACAACAACTTTAGAATATAAAATAAATATGTACGCCGTTTCAGGTGAAACATTAGAAGCAAAAGTCGTTGTATTAGGAGCAACAGGTTCGTGGAACGTTTCTCGTTATTATTCATTATTTATTATTATTATTATTAGTATTATCGTTATCTATCCTATCATGAAGAACAGAGTTATGTAAAAAAAAACAATGGAGGAGGAGGAGGGATAAAAAAAAAGAAAAAGAAGGTCAGTGATATGATAGCCATTATCTTTCTTTTTATGATTTTCTCTCTTTCAACTGGATTATTGAAAACAAATTATCTTCATATATATAACGTTATTACGATAATCCATTGATACTCTTTTCTCTATCCGCCTTCCCTCTCTATCTCTATATATCTCTCTCTTTTTTTTTTCTCCTCTTTTTCCTTCCAAAATAACACACGATCTTTTTGGTGAAGTTAAGAAAATAAAAAATATACATATCTTACATATCTTACATTATATACATCATATAAAAAAAAAGCAGGAGGTTGTTGTCCAAGTGAACAGAGAGTATTTGTGTGGGATCAGAAAAAGAAAACATATATGGTATTGAAAAAAAAGAAAACTAATAAATATGTATTATATTTCTAAATTCCATATTTTTTATATATATACATAGTGAACAAGATTTTCAATAACACATTATTATTATTATATTATATATAAATATATAAACACAATCCATCCAATTCTATATCACTCTATTCTATTCCGCGTTTGGCGACTATACTATATACGACTATATTAAAAAAATGATAATATAAATTATCCAGGTGTCGGGAAAACGTCGGTCGTGATTCGATATGTACAGAAAACTTTTTCTGGCAATAGTACTTCGACAATTGGTGCGTCATTTATGACAAAAAAATTGTGAGTTTCCAAAAAAGTATTTTTGTAACAGAATAGGGTTTGCTTATCCTCACCACAAAAAATAATAATTAAAACGTAAAAACTAAACGTGTAATAATAATAATAATCTGCGTTCATATTCATATTATAGAACTGTTGATGATTGTCATGTTCGCTTACAAATATGGGATACTGCAGGTCAAGGTATTAAATATAAACATGAAATGGAATTGAGAGTTATTTTATTTTTAACGAAAAAATAATTGATGAAGAAGATTATAATGTAATATTTCTGTACAAAATTTAAGAACGATTCAGGGCAATGGCACCAATGTATTATCGTGGGGCGCAAGCTGCCATTCTCGTGTACGACATTACATCAGAAGAAAGTTTCACAGATATGAATACGTGGGTTGAAGGTAAAAAGATAATTTTAGAAACAAAAACAATGGATTCCGATTATTTATTTTCATTGTTCTCTATATATTCACTAGAATTAAAAAAGACCATGGCGGATGATATGGTCATATGCATTGTTGGTAATAAGGTTGATCTTGCTGCAAATCAAAGGGAGGTTACTGTCACAAAAGCTGCAGAATATGCTCGTCAGGTCTTAGGAACAGAATGTCCGGTTTATGAAGTATCAGCGAAAGAAGATGATGGTCAGTAGTCCTATATAGTCGTATGAAAGTAATATATAGATAGATTTGTTAACACAGTATGTTTTTATATTACGTAGGTGAAATCGAAGAGCTTTTTTTACAGCTGGCACAAATTCTCGTGGGAAAAAAATACGGGCATGAAATAGCTTGGAAACAACCTACTAGTCAATTACTTGAAGAACAAGATGCGACTACAATATCTAAATCGACTTGCTGTTAGTACCCCGAAAATATATACCTTTCTCTCTTCTTCAATGAAAATATCTCACCTTCTTTCTTTTCTCTTCCACAATTACTTCTCCTCCATCATACCATCATATATCATGATTTCTTTATTAAGATTTTATTGTTATTTTTTTTTTTTCATCATACAAAATTTTGAATTGAGTTCCTTTTTTTTAAGGACTTTTATTTTTCTATAAATTATCAGTACATACATATATATCCCCTTTGTAAAAAAAAAGATGCGTTTGAATATTATAATATTATTATTATCATAAACATTAGTCATGAGATCTTTTCATTATTATACATAGAAAAAAAACATACGTACTATGATAACTAACTGATTATAAACGACTTTTTTATTATTATTATTTTTTTACATATATGCATGGAGAAAATCACTACTCATATTCCAAATAAAATATTCTCTTTTTCTTTTTTCTAAAATGTCAATGCGCATTATGTATTTGACTGATTTGGGCCTTTTATTCAAATAATTATCAGGCTTAAGAGATACGTACAATATCTATATATAAAATTCTTTACGTTAGAATATTTATGAGAATATGATCACATGGGTTCACAGCTTCTTCAAATAATACATCCACATAATAAAAATATAATTCTGAGTTGCGATGTGGCATTTACGTGCAAACCATAATACATTGTATGGAATACGCTGGTGAACCACATGGCTTCGACAAAAGTTGACTGTGATTAAGGAGATATAGTAATTAGACGTCTCTATTACACACACCCCGCCTTATTTATGATATTTGAAGTTGAAAGACTTAACGCTTAAAAGCATAAAATTTAAGACTTATACTTTTTTTCTGTGTATACTGTTATTAAGCCGTTTATTCTTTTAAACAGCCATTAAACTTATTAGAGACAGAATATATACAGAGCTCTTTAAGGTCACTTGATTTGATCGTATGTGCCACGAATTCTGCTGGTCAAGTTTTCTTCATACTACAGTTGCTCCCTTTTCAATTTACTCTTGTTCACTGACCAAGATTGTTCGATGGGACTTAGCTTTAGTGGATAGATAGAGATAGACCCGACGGTACCCACAGTGCTCAATGTATTTATGGATATCAGTGTTTTCACATATGAATAGATAAATTATACATAACAAAGTAAATGATCCCTAAATTCATCGTACTGATATATTACGCTAAAAGTGCTAGCAATGAAGTTAAAGTAGTATCTTGTAGCTGTGCCATCTTCGTAACTCCCGGCAATTTGATAACCGACTGTCGTTTTCCTTACTTTTTGAAATTAACACTGCTTGAAGTCATTTAACTGATATATTTGCAATGCCACAAAAAGTGATTGTATTTGAAATACTTGCCGTTTTTGCTCCTATTTTCGGTATTTTCACTACTGTTCTGGTTCCCCTTTGTTGAAAGCAGAGTTGCTAGCGTAGTCTATATCAATTTTCGTTCATCTCCCCACCTATTAGAACAATTTCTTTCAACCGCACGAAAGTATGTTCTTCATAAGCTAATCTTGCATTTTTCGGTTACAGACCGAATAATAAAAAACAGTCTTTCCGATTTAGCCCAGCAAACGTTTTGGCTATACATGTCATCATGTGATCTAGCACTAGCCAAAAACTTTCGTCTATCTTTTCTAGCACTAGAAACTAATTGTGCTCTTTTTCTAGTATCACCGGTTTTTCTCTAGGTTTACCGCTTCCTGTCTTCCTTTGTACTTCATCATACACCCAATAAAAAGCTATTATTTTTTCGTAACTTTGTAGTGTTTGTCTGATATGCAACTAGACTTCTTTTTCGGAACATCATCTTGATGGATTCGTTGTCTTCCTCTTTTTATTTTATTTTTGTGGCCTTCATTGGTTCAGAAGATTTTACGCCCCGAGTATTTTCTGTAATTGGTGACAAACTTATTGGGTACATCACATCCTCAGAGTCCATATCCATTTGAATAATATTTTTTTCCGGTTTTACGTACGTATCCTACATATCATCACATCCACCGTTATAACTAAAGATAACCATGGATTATAAATCAATAGAAGCAGTAAAAATAGCAAAAAATAATAAAAGTTAATAACTATACTTATGTGCCGAAAATAAGCGAAAAAATAACGAAAAGAATATTCATATTATTAGGGGATGTAACCTACGTATAATTAAATGACACAAACAAAAGTGTATATATGGACATGTTGATTATTTATTTTTGCATAGAAGCGAGACACAAAAGTGATATCACCATAGTAATATTATTGTTCCCATGACAACATATTTATTTTAATCCTTATCTTTTTTTTTCTTTTTTTTTGTATCATTATTAGATTGATACTTCATGTTTAATCGTACAATAAGTGTGCTGCGCCTAAAACTATAACTATTTAATGACAAAATAATTTAATGCGAGGCATTTTTTAAGACACGTAGCGGGATATGTAAGGCACAATGTGGCAAGTTTTAGTGCAGCCAGCAACACAAAGGTTCAAGCAACCTTTTTTTTTTGTAACTCCCTTCTTTCCCACTTGTATTTTTTGGAGAGAAAAAGGATATTGTTCTTATCTATTTATATATAAAATAAACAACTCTTTTTAACATGTAAGTAAAATATTTTTTAAGGGAAACCTTGTTATACAATGGAATTTGGTATATATAGATAGATATAGACATATTTTTATAATAGACACAAAGAATACCGTTTTCTGCTCAAATCTCCATCTAACATAATCAATGACATCATCCCGAACTTAATTCTTTTTTTAGAGAGTCACCAAGTCTTGTCAGCAACACGATTGCTTTTTACGTGGTGGATTCAATCTATTCCTCGATCCAATAATAAAAACAATATGAGTACAACACCAACTAATGCATCACCAGTAACGATAGGAGAAGACTCGAATAATAATAATACAACAACGAAAACGGATGGCGCAAACGTTACTCCTTCATTAGGAGAGGAGCATATAATTCACAATAACTCCTTTGCTATTGTCGATTCAGTTCATCGTATTAAATCTGAATTAACTTGGTATCAACTTGTTCATGCAGAAATCATTGGTAAAAAGAGATCAATTCAGTTTATATATATATATATATATATGTGTGGATATGGGTGATATGGGTAGAGAACAAACAAAAGATCATATAGACAACTAAACAAAGTAACTCTTTTTTCTCTTTTTTTTTTGGGGGGGGGGTTCTGTAATATTTTCTGAATATTTAATAAATAGCTGTAACCAGTGCTATGCGAAAGAATGCCCGCTGGTCTGGTATGAATGTAAATGGATTGAATATGGGTGGACTTGGAATGAGTATGGGGTTACGCAAAGGTCAAGCTAATGCAAAAGAACCACATACAAGAAATCAGGTAAAGCAAATACACCTTCATCTTTTTTTTCCGTCTTTTTTACATTATGGATAATAATAGTGGTAATGATAAATATGTTGATAAAAATTGTTGTTGTAGGAAAACCCATTAATGGAAGGATTCACCAATTTAAGAGAATATTTGGGAACTGTTGAAGGTAAAATTAATCATCTATTTAGATGAGAAAAAAAAAGAAAATTTTCGTATTTAATTAATGTGTTTATATATTAGATGTCAGTGATTTGGATGCATTATTGTTATTGAATCCTTTTCTTGAAGTTATTCGATCTGGGAATACAACAGGCCCTATTGCAGGAACCGCTCTGGGTAGCATTGAAAAGTTTTTACATTACGGCATTGTTGGTATGTTATCTGTTGTATTGGGCCTTTTTTTTTCGGGTAGGAGGAAATTAGATCAAGTTTACTTACATAATTTATATTTCAACATAGGTCTTCAAAATCCAAGTATCGCATTCGCTATGAATGCTCTATCATCAGCAGCAACTCATTGTAAATTTGAAGCTTCAGATGCAGCATCAGATGAACTTGTATTATTGAGAATGTTGCAAGTTTTACAAATGGCATTGACAAGTGAATGTGGACAGGTTTTAAGTGATGAAGCCGTATGTGAAATGATGGAAACTGGATTAAGCATGTGCTGTCAAATGCGATTAAGTGGTAAAGTTTCTTATTTCATGTATCCATTTATATAGATAAAAATAAGTAATGGAAACGATGTAGAGCTAATATTGTTTATTATTTTTATTTTCGGTTATTCAGAAATGCTTCGAAGATCTGCAGAGCATGTCATGATCAATATGGTTATATCAATATTTGAAAGGTACCTTGAAAGATAAATAGAAAAAAGAGTAAAAAGGGGATTTTTTGAGGACAAGAAAAAAGGTCTCTGGTGTTGTATATATTGACAAACGAGTTGCATGTTTTTTAACATTGGGCTGGGGGATTTAACTAGATTAAAAACATTGGAGGAGGAATGGGTATATATCGATTCACCAAGAGAAGCTTCGAATACGACAATGACAAAAACTAACACAGCAACAGAAAAGGAAAGTCAGAAGAACAATCATTTCACAAATATCCCTCACATGAGTACACCTCATCCTTCACCACCACCTACATCACATACAGAGCAAAACGAATCAAAATCCCAGGATACCGAGACGGAACCTCCACAGCCACAACAATCGTCATCTTCAACTACAGCAAAGACAGATGATGTTGTCACGACCACAGAATTTGGTGTAGTCGAACGTGATAGTAATGAAGAAACCAATAATGTGACAGAATCAGCAAAATCAACATCTACAGCAGATCAACAAAGTCAAAGTGAGGATCCAAGTGAAAAGGCAGCAGATAATACTGAAAGCACTGGTAAGAACCATTCCCTTTTATTCTTTAAAGTCGTTAAAAAAGAGGAATGTATTTATTAAATTACATGTATAAATCTACATTAGTTGAACCAACACCTTTGAGACCGTACGGTTTACCAGCCATCCGTGAGCTTCTTCGAGTATTGATTTCTCTTTTAAATCCACATGAACATAAACATACTGATTCAATGCGATTAATGTCACTAAGTATTCTTAATGTGGCATTTGAAGTGGGTGGTAAAAGTATTAGTCGGTTTGAAACTTTACGAACACTTGTTGCCGATGAATTTTGCAAATATTTATTTCAGGTACAAACGACAACAAATCATTTGTTTATTTTTTTGTAACGTCGCACGAACAAAAATAGTTTATTTATTTTTTGGCTTTTGCACTATTTCATTTTAGCTTGCCAAAACAGATACTACACCTCTACTTACTTTAACATTGCGGGTGATTTCAACTGTTATTGATACAATGCGTCCTCACTTAAAACTTCAACAAGAGTTATTTTTGTTCTTTTTAATTGAACGGTTATCTCCAAGTACTGGTGCAGGAAGTAGGAACATGGTGATTGATGTGGATGAAGACGGGAATATTTCACTAGTGCCGACCACTAAAGATGGACAATCTGGACCAGCCGGAGGTGAAAAAAGCAATACAACAGCAACAAAAAGTCATGTAGATGTTCGTAGCCATTCCCCTAGTGTTTATGGTAGATCAGGTAAAAATCAAGGGATTGATAGTTATGCCATGGTATCTCCTGAAGTACGAGAATTATTACTGGAATGTCTGTTACAGTGTGCAAGAATACCCACGTTTATGGTTGACCTTTGGTTCAATTATGACTGTGATATATCATGTGGTGATTTATTCGAGGAAATAATTCAGTTCTTGAGCAAGGTAAGAAAAAAAAATTGATGTTTATTTTTTCTATTTAATAAGATGCATTGAATTCACTGAAAAAATAAAACTTTATAACTAATCTTTATACAGAACTCATTCCCTGATCCCCAAGGATTCACTGGTTTCGATTCACATACTCTTTGTTTGGACACTCTACTGATGTTTATCGATCAAATGGTCGAAAGAATCGTAAGTTTGTTTATTTTTGTACAAGAGAAGGGGATGCCTTGTTACTTGGTTACTAATAATAATTGCCTTTTCTTTAGGATCATGGTGCACAACTTAGCAACGTATGTTTTATTATTACCGAAGCAGTTTTCTTTTTTTCTCAAACTTTTTTCTAAATACTATTTTATTTAATAACCATTTTATTAGGGTTTGACTTCCTCAGAAGTTCTTTTGGAGGGTAAATCAAGGAAACGATTGGTATTAAAGGGTGCTCATTTGTTTAATGATAGTCCTAAGAAGGGTATCAAATTCCTCATAGGTAAAATAATGGTTCGCTTTTTTCTTTTACTATCAATAGCACAAAAAGTATAAGCAACTAGTTACTTAATAAATGTGAATGTAAATTTTTAGAAAATGGTGTTATTGAAAAAGATGAAGATGGAGACACCACTGAGAGTTTGGCAGAATTTTTACGTTCCACACAACAATTAAACAAAAAGAGCCTTGGCGAATATCTTGGAAAACCTGAAAATCTACCATTACTACAAGTTTTTATGCGACAATTTGAATTTGCTGGTGTAAGTTTGGATAACAATAGGGGGCTTTCAAATGAATAAATCATTGAGCAAAACCTAACTTGCTTATTTTTTTTTATTAGAAACGCATGGATGAAGCTCTCCGACTTTTATTGGAAACTTTCCGTCTTCCTGGTGAATCACAACAGATTATGCGTGTCACCGATACTTTTGCAGAAGTCTTTTATGAAACGCAACCACCACAAATTGCAAATCCTGAAGCTGCACAATTATTAGCTTATTCCATTATTTTATTAAATACAGATCAACATAACCCTCAAATCCGAGTATGTATATATTTGTATATTAATTGCATATGTGTATTATTATTTATGAGTACTAAACAATTATAATAATAACAATAATAATTTAATAGCGCCGTATGACTTTGGAAGACTATATGAGAAATTTAAGAGGTGTGAATGATAAGAAAGACTTCCCCAAAGAACATTTGGTAAGTATATATGTATGAAGATAAAAATAGAATGGTTCTGTTTTTGCATACTAACATTGTATTATTGGTAAAATTTTATAGCAAGAAATTTACGAAGCCATTAAACATGATGAAATTGTTATGCCAGAAGAACATGAAGGACATCTTGGTTTTAACTATGCCTGGAAGCAGCTGTTACAACGATCAAAGTCATCTGGTCACTTTGTCGTCTGTCATACTGCTGCTTATGATAAGGATCTTTTCCGAATGTCATGGAAACCTGCTTTGGCTGCCATCGCTTATGGTAAACACACGCCCATAATATATATATATATATATATATATAGTTATTCACCGTGAATGTTAATAATTTACAGATAACTAACAGTTATTATTTATAGCTTTTGATACTGCACAAGATGATGCTACATTACAAAAAGCTATATCTGGGTTTCATCAATGTGCTATGTTAGCATCTCACTTTAAACTATATGAAGTATTTGATGCTATCGTTGTGAACTTGGCTACTATGACAGGTCTACTGGAAGAATCAAATAATAATAATACAGTTCCTGATCCAATCGTTGATGTGGCTGGTCAGAAATATGTTGTAAGCAATTTAGCAGTACGGTTTGGTAGAAATTATAAGGGACAGTTAGCTGCAGTTGTAGTATTTGCTGTAGTGACACGACATGGTAACTCTATGCGAAAAGGATGGAAAAAGGTAAAAGATATAACAATATATACATAAGAAGGAGTTGATAAGCATATATGCTGTTTACTAATCATTGAGAACATAATTATTATTATCGTAATTATTAGATACTTGAAATAATTCGTAATTTATTTATCAATTCGTTGCTACCGGGATCAATGCTTCAAGTCGAAGATTTCTTATCTGGAACGACAAGTATTCCATTAAAACCAAAATCGCCCCCACCATCGAAACAACAAAATCGTCGAGACGGTTCTCTATTATCAACTTTATCCTCTTATTTATTATCACCTTATTCCAGTGATGAAGGATATCGGGCAGACCCTACAGAAGAAGAAGTCGAAAGCACGATGTGTGCTGTGGATTGTGTTACAGCATGTAAACTTGAAGAGCTATTTACAGATATGAGGTAATAATCACATCCATGGGTATACTTTTTAAAGATTATCTAATATGCTACAATGATACAAATACTAATTCATCATTATTGCGTATTAATATGTAGTTCATTAGACCTTGAACCGCTCAAATCGTTATTGACATCTATGCAAGAAGTTGGTTATGATTCAAAAGCAATTGAAGAAACAAAAGGAAGTATTTCATATAACCCGGTAACGGTATTATTTCTTGAGTTTATGGTTACTGTGGCAGTACGAAATCAAGATCGAATAGAAGTTGTTTGGCCTTATGCTGTGAATTACATTTTCAGTGTTCTGAAACATGCAGATAAACAAAGTGTCTTGGTGGTAGAAAGAACTGTGGTTGCTCTTTTAAGACTTTGCATTTGCTTTTCTGGAAAAGAAAACATGCAAGAAGATATCCTTAGCTGTCTTAAAGTGTTACGTGATTTCCCACCAGCGGTAACCTTAGCAGTAGCTGAACAAATGATGGCAGGAATTTATAGTTTATCCAACGCCAACTCGGAGAATCTGAAGTAAGTATCACTTAATTTATTTATTTTGTTAAAATGAAGAAAATTGAGGAAACTAATCGAAACCTTCCTTTTACATTATTTTTTATAGTAATTTGGAATTTGTAGATACAATTTTGGAAATCAAACAAAAAGTTGCAAGTGCAATGTAATATTAGAACATTTGGTTTCCACTTTTACCTCTTTTTTTTTTTTATCCCCTTTTATCTTTACAGTCAATCATATACACGCACACTGTCCATTTTTCCTCCTCTAAACCTCTTCCTCAAGAATCCTCCCCTTCCCACCTTTCTTATATATAACAAACGATATAAAAAGAAACTTTACAATTATATATTCCGTATAATACATTTATATATACAAAAATAAAATCTCTTTATAAATCACTCATATTATTTATACCTTGTATAAGATTTTGTTGATAGAAATCTGTAAGGAGCAAAACAAACATCGAATTCTCAATGATATCAGTGCTATATTGTCTTGTATCTAAATTTTGTATTTTTTCAGATTGAAAATATGATATAAGATACGTATCCACACATCATAACAGGAAGTCCATTTCTATAACATCTGCATTACGTATTTGTTATATACACCATATTTTCTGGTACACAAAATAGCAACATAAAAGAGGATAAATCTATTATTATGATAACAGCTTTCCAGTAACATCTCATAATGAGAATGAAAAAAAAACACATACGTAGTAACATAATTAACTCTAAAAAGTTTAAAGATAAGCAGATTCACTACGTACACAAAAAAAAAAAGATTAATTCGTATATAAATTCTTTATAACAAGATATAGATATTATGTAATAATAATAACATCTTTACTTTTCTCTACATCATTCTTTCCCTTTTTTTTTCTGGCTTTATTAATGAATGTTATTGTTAAAGGTTTTTAATGGTATTATAAATGTATTTATTACTGTTTATTTTTCTTTATGATCCTGTCAACATTGAGCTTCTTCCCCTTGCTCCACGTTTGATATGACTTCGAAGACTCTCTTCAATGTTTTGTATATCATCCTCATCCTTGGATAACGTATTAGCTACATGACGTATACCTTCTTGTTCTTGTGAAAGAAGCTATTATTAAATAAACAACATAATTTTTTTTAGTATCAATAATAATATATATGTTATGCAACAAAAGACTTTTCTCTATTGCATAATAATTAATTAAATAACTGTTTTTTTTTGTACCTGTGCAATTGTTGTCACATCCTCTTCACTTGTTGCTTGCCATGAATCTTCAGATGATGCTTGTCTCGTTCGTTTTATATGTTGTAAAGTAACCCAAGTTTCTCGTAATTTGTTATTTAACTGTTCTGGAGTTTGTTCTTCAATTGATTTCAAACTTTGCATCAATTTTTCTTCATTATCATCCAACGGGAAACCCTTATAGCGAAGTACTTGGACGCATCGCAGCATCTATTATATATCATTGAGTAAAAAAAAAAGAGAAGGAAGAAAATAAGGATTTAAATGATAAAATAAAAAAGTTATTCTTACCCTTATTAATCGCTGAGTAAGATCTATATTGCGCCGCCGCAGTTCTTCTATCTTAACAAGTGTACCAAGTGCATGTTTTTGTTGGATTGTAGATAATCGTTCGCCAATTTCCTATCATAACCATATAATATAATCTAAATTTAATAAATAGTCCCAATATATACTATACGGATGAACATAAGCAACTTTTATTTTTAATACTTACAGCGAGTTTAGTTCTGTGTATTGCTGCTGCCTTGTCTTGTATATCCATACGTTTCATTACATCACCATAACCCACTGCTAATACTGGAACCAAACTAAAATGAAATATATATATATATATATTATTTATTATGTTAAATATATATATATCTTCATTAATGCACTTTAAACATATATATATATATCTTACTTGTTTGGATCTGGGTTTTTACGAACAGCTTCATTCCATAATTGCTCATCTTGATCTGGTGGGCGAACGTATAAATGCTTTTCATTTGCTGGTACGACATTATAAAAGTAATGCTATAAACAGAGAGAGGCATGAAATGGATTAGAATATAACGATAAAAAACCTACCTTTTATATATATATATATCTTAGTCCAATAACAAGCTGTTTTTATTATAACATGTAAATCTTACTCTGAATTGACATAAATGTGATGATGGGTCCCAGTGAGCTCGTATTAAAGCTAATTGTTGCCAAGTATTATGTGGTGGTTGCTGCTGTTGTTGTTGCTGTTGTTGAAGCATCATTTGTTGTTGTTGTGGTTGCTGTTGGCCTGTCAATAATATTTTGAATGAAATATTTAATGCTACTTAATAAATCATATATATTATTATTAACAAAATATAGATAGATGATTTACCAAACCCTGTAGTGCCAAATCCACCGAACTGTGGTTTATTTTGTTGCTGTTGGCCTATATGTAAAAATAAACAATGATATAATTATTAGTAGAGAGTTGTTGTATTCAATCTTTTCAACCATCAACATATCAAATATCATAATAATTATTATCCACATAATTACCAAAACCACCGAATCCAGTATTAGTTGCTGTATTAGTTAAACTCGTTCCAAAACTAGATGTAGGACGTGCTCCTGCGGTATTGGTACCAAAACCCCCGAATCCAGTATTTGTAGTTGTTGTAGTAGCATTATTGTTATTTGTACCAAATCCACCAAAACCTCCTGTGGTACCTGTGGTATTTGTTGCGCCAAATCCTCCAGTAGATTGCTGTTGTTGAGGTTGTTGTTGACCAAAGCTAAATCCTGTAGTTCCTCCTGCTGCTGGCTGTTGTTGTTGTCGTTGACCAAATCCTCCACCTAGTGTATTTGTTCCTATATTAAACAATAAAAAAAAAAGATGAATAAATGTTTATTACTAGTTGTTTTTACAGTACGCGTCGTGTTTTTAATGCGTTTTTTATATATTCGATTCGTACCTGGTGCAGTTGATGTAGATGTTCCAAATCCACCAGCATTACCACTAGTATTTGCACCAAATAAAGTTCCTGCTGAAGACGTAGCAGTAGTACCTCCTGCACCACTAAATAATGTACCTGCTGATGAGTTATTGGTATTACCACCTGCTCCAAACAATGTTCCCGCCGATGAATTAGTATTTGTTGTTGCTGGTGCTCCTGCTCCAAATAATGTTCCTGCTGCAGAGTTGTTAGTTGTTGTACCAAATGCTGAGCCTGTATATAAATAATTTATGTCATGATATAGTTATTATAAATAATAAAGAAATTATTTAATATATATATGAAATGTAAAGTAAAATTTTTCGATTGAATTTGAAAAAAAAGATCTATTATTCTTTACCTGGAGCTGAAGTAGATCCAAATCCTGTTGAAGGTTGACTATTGCTGGCACCAAAGGAAAATGCCATTATTTTATTTTATTAAGACAAATGAAAAAAAAAAAAATGTTTCTGGCAGATTTAAAGGAGTTGGCGCGTAGTATTGTTTCTGCAAAAATAATAAAGAGAGAGAAAAGAGAAGAGCAGTTTTGAGAAAAAAAGGAGGAGTTGGAAAAAAAAGGCTTGGGTAACATAAGTGAGGTCAAAAAAAAAAAAAAAAGAAAAAAAATGGCCCAGATTGTAAATGATGAGTAGAGTAAAAGGAATATTGATTTAAGTAATGATATATAATATTTTGCAGAAATTAAAAGATGAACATTAATAGCTAGGAAAAGAGTATGTCTTATATAGTAACGTAATAGCTAGTTATTTCTGTTCCATTGGGGACACTTTTGTTTTCCTGTTTTGCCCTCACACGTTAAACTTCTACAGATCGCACAAGATTTAGCTTTTCGTAAAGGTGGAAGGTCTGCTGTAGTGAATACTTCTGGGCGAGAAAGAAGGCGAGGGGATTGTGCATTATTCTGTTCAACGTTGTTAGATAATGGCGAGGAGGAAGAAGAAGAAGAAGAAGAAGATGATGATAATGATGACGATGCATCATTGCTTTGCTGATAATTATCATTATTTCTAATATATATAGGATTTCTTTGTATAGCCACTGGTAGAATTATAGGTGCATGCTTTTGTATGGTGGGTGTATAATATGTAGATCTAGTATTTTAAGGTCTTGTAATATCATTACTATCTAAACGAAGTATTTTCAGCGCTGCAGGCGATTTTGCATCTGGAATGTGACGCTTTCGAGTTGATGAACAAAGATCTTTCTGCAGTGATTCAAGTGGCTCTTTATAATTTTGCTTTGTTTACTAATATTTTGGAAGTCTTTCCAGACATTATAGTAGCTTCGCAGATGCTCCGGTGTATTGTAAAAGAAGTTTTTGCCATCGACAATTGTGGACCAAATCTTTGCAAATACTTCAAAATCAGGCATTCTATGATTAATATAGCTCTCACTGAATTCTGTCTTAAGTATATCGTCAAATTTGTCACGCTCGGACTGTGTCTGCACTGGCAAAATTGAATGCACAACTCCTTGGCGTCTTGCAATAAATTTATGTTGAGCACCAGCAGTTTGTAATGTTGAGCCACATAAAATAACTAATGTTGCCAAATCTGAAGATGATGTGTACTGCTTTACGGGACTGTTGGCTGAATGATCGATTTGTTCAATGTCATATAATTTTAACACAGAGCTAGGAAGTTGCCCAATACCGAAACTTTCCTCAGATGACGCAAGTTGAGAAGCATATCTATGAACCCCAACTTCATAGTAAATATACGCTAGTCCAAGCTTTTCACGCATGTCGTTGATATGTTGTGTGAGCCAGGGCTCATAATGACCTTTGTGAACTCGACCATATCGGTTAATTGTTCCAACCTAAAAAATATAATGCAATTATTAAGCATGCATTTATATGGCCTGACTCTTCTTTATTGTTTATATACATATTATTGCACCTGCATCAATGTTATGCCGTAATCGATAGTCTGCAAGTACTGCATCCGTCAACTCAGGACTAGCCCCAAATGAACCGAATTTTCTGATTATATTCTGATGTAGGCCTATGCCCCCTTCTAATGAATTGGTTCCTCTACAACAACGATACAATGGCAATCCATCTCTATCCTTTCTCATATGGAAATAAAATGAAAATCCTGGTGGATCTGAAACCTGTCCTTCGTAAATCAATTTGAGAATGTTCTTTGATTGCTTCCATGCCTCATTATCAAATAATGAACGCCCAGTTCGTGCACATTCTAGAGGACCGTATATTTCAAAAAACTGTTTTACTTCAGGATAAAGTTTTTCAGGAGGAGGAATGATTCCTATAAAACAGTATTGTTACTATTGCAATTTCCATTGATGAGTCCAATTATGTCTCTTTTACTTACGTTTTACTCTACGAAATAGCCAACGCGGATTCTTGACCAGCTTTTCATTCCAAGTGGTTCCTTGCTTTAGCAAGACTGCTTCTACTTTTTTTATCGTCCTCGTCAACAACGAAGAGCGCATCCGGTAATCTACGTGAAAGGCCATGTCTACGCGGTACCTTGATTTGATCCATAAGATGGAAAACACCTTTAATAATTCTTGACCTTATTGATTCGGCATGCTCATATAGAGAAGGAAGGGAAGAAAACTTTGTATGTTCATATTCGCTGCTTTTAACTTCCACTTCTGATAATTCCACATGTTGCTGTATTTGTGCTTGATCATGATAAAGTATATCATCTACTACATTGTTATAACTATCGTTGCACTCTTCAACATTCTGTTCATCTTTATCAAGTAAAAATGAAAATAAGTATGTGTACGTATCAACAATTTGTAACGTTGTTTTTATTTATACCTTCGTCTGTTGCGTTTTCACCTTGTGTAAATGTGAATTGTTTCAGCTCAACCGGGTTCGCTGTTCGAAGGTCAGATAGCCTTACTGCAATTTGAAATGGTACTTCACCATGTTCAGAGAGAGGCTTCGATTGTGAATCCATTGCACCTGGTATTAGTACCTGTTTTACGGTGATAATCACTTGTGATGCTGTTACTTTCTTGCCATTACATTTATCTTGTTGGCAACTAATTTCACCATATGCTGCAGCTTCAGTTATATGACCTGGACGATATGAAATACTTGTTCCTAGTATACATGTAAATATCAGCGTTATAAAATACTTTATACTTATATTGAAAAGACGTAATTGTTATATATTAATCTATACCTTCATTCACAGGCTTTTTTATCTTCTTTCCTACTACGTACTTGCTTTTGCTTTACTTTATTATATATTTCCAAACCAGCCCACGCATCAAGGGCAGCATACTCTTTCTGTGCTGTAGATAATCCAATAATATTGCTCCAATCACTACATCTTACATTATCATCTTTTGGGAGAAAACGTTCTAACACCCTAGCACAGATACGTAAAAATATGAATAAAAAACTCTACGACGATCTTTGTACAGCTTTGAAAAGTAATATTCAACGAAAAGAATTTAGTGAAATATTTGACGAAGAGCTCAAACAGGTGGACAATGTTTTAAATTCAGTAAGTATAGTCAAATAAAATAGATGCATGGTTCAGTCCCTAATTTAACGCATGCTTATGTATACTAGAGTGAATCTAATATGTTAAAAGCAGGAAGTAGAAATATTACCAGATGCTCCACGATAGGTACTGGACGTACAGATAGATTGGATTTTCTTTCTGACATTCTTATTTCCGTGTAAGTGTCAATCATTACATTTCTTTATGAAGTTATTTGAAATTCATTTTGACATGATGAATTTTTTTTATAGTATTCGTGATATCTATCAAGCAGGAGTTGATTTAAGCCATTCGGAAACAATAATGAACGAACTAGTAACATGGCCTAGTCTAAAATTTGCTTTATATGCTATTTCTGGTGATACCCAAAGATTGACCTTTTTCCCTGGGGAGGAGCAATTATTATCAATGACAAAACAATTAAAGAATAACAATACGCAATATGATGAGCGTTTGTGTTACAAAAGTGACGCGGTTCTTCGATGCTTAGACAAGAAGACTCGTGGTGGAAATATGGAGCTGGTGTTGCTTGAAACTTCAAACAGTTACGATGATACAACGAAAAAGAAAGTTAACTTTGATTTCCATAAAGGAATGTTCGGGACTGTTGCCATGTTAAAAACTATCGCGGACAGATATAATTATGCTTCATTCGATTCCTTCAAAAAATTGAAACTATATTTTATTCATGCACATAGTAAGTTTTGAATAATTGTTTGGTTTTTATTTATTTTTTTAAAAAAAGAATATTGGTACGTAATGCATAGTATACACTAACAGATAATTTATATTACTATAGCAAAACATTTGAGACTTTGGAGCATTAGTTGCCCAGTTCCAAATTTATTTGTTATAAACCGAGAGGATAAATGTAGCATACCTGTATCATTTAAGATATAATTGACTATATTGTCCGACTTCTTACTCAAGTTGTTGATCGTGCGTATAGACAATCTATACTTCAAGTCTTTCACGGATTCGAAGATGTGAGCTTAACGAAAGAAGAAGAAAAAACGGCATAAAACGGCGTATGAATTTGATGATGATACCACTGCAGAATATATTTCAATTGTAGATGCTCAAAAAGTAAGTAAAAACGCGTTATAAGGACTGTTTCATGTTCTAATGATTATTGAGTAATCTATTGTATATATAGATATGCGTAACGTCGTTCAAAAAAGAAAATATCTATTATGAAATTGCTGTTCGAGAAGGCGATTTGCATTCGTGTACCTGACCTGACTTTTATTTTAATCGTATATTATGTAAACATATTTTCCTTTGTAATCACGTCCGTGATATTCCTCTTCATCGTGTTGGTATCTCTCGTTCAATACAACCTGTTAATGAAGCTGATAATGGTAAATTGAAGAAATTCGTTCACAAGAGCTCAGAAAAAAAATATTATATCGAAAATAACGTCATCAGTAGACATGTTAAACCGTACTTTATTGAATATGACGCCTGATCAATTAGAAAAATGTAATCAAGTAACGCAAAATTTGAATAATATTTTACAAAATGTGATAGATCCAAGAAATGCAGTTAGAAAGCAAAAATAAATAATAATATATAATTAAAGAGGACAATTTAATCACTCTACTTTTAATATATAAATACAATAAAAATAAAGAACCCACTTATACTTTTCTGGATGATATACATAAAATCACTCTGTTAAATTTTTTTGTGATAATTCGAGAGCTTTGAATAAGTGAAAACCTTGTTAAAGCATTTTAATACATAAGAAAGTTTTGTACAGATTCAATTTTAAATTCATGCTTCAAGAAGAGTCCGATTTGGTGTCGTCATTAGCGTGGACAAAAATCGGCATTCCTTGCTGTTCAGCTGTATAAAGTCACAAGGTAACGCGAAAAAAAAAAGAGAAAGGTACCTGTTAAATCTAATCAAGCCCGACACCTCAGCTTAATATATAACCTTTTAAAGCAAATGACTTCTTTTATTCCTTTTGCAGTTTTTTCCGGCATCTTTGCTTCTCTTTCTTCAGTTTTTGCAAAACTTTTTTCAGATACACGTACTGAAATATTCCATGATGCTGTTATATCATTTATAATAAAACAAGAATTCATACCCATTCCTTGGACGATAGATCCACAGGTAACTATGGAAATCATTGTTATATCATAACAAAAATAATCACATAATTAATATAAAACATATTGATTAACTTTACTTATCAATTATTTCGACTCATTGACTAGTATTCACTTATTGCTTTTCGAGGAACATGTTTTGGACTTATATTCGTTTGCAATTCTCTCATGTGGACATTATTCACTAAATCACTTAACGTGGCACCCTCTTCTGTTCAAACAACTACTGTCAATGGTGCCGTTAACTTTAGTGTTTCGGTAATAAAATATATTTTATATATTGATATCAAGTATAATTATACAATTATATTAAAATGTTATTTTTCTTTTTTTTTTTAGGCATTGTTTGGATATTTAATATTTGATGAACCATTAGCATTAGGATGGTGGATTGGAGCTAGTCTTATTTTAACAGGGACTATTTTACTTTCTCGAACACAAAAAGAAAAAGAAAAAACAGCATAATTTTTATTTAATTGATTACACTATTATATATATATATATATATATATACTATGTATACCACAACAAACAGTACCAATACATTTTGTTTTTTTTACCAATTACTTCCACTACTTATTTTTCATTATTATAAAACATATCAACAATCGCGTTTCCCACTTCAACACCTTGATCCAAAGGAACCATATGACCTGAATTTTGAATAATTCTCAACACAGTATCTTTGATTCCTTCACCGTCATTTAATGATTTCAATGCAGTCGTGATATGTACTGTATGTTCATCAGCCTGGCCCGTGATTAATAACTGTTTAGGTAATCGAATAGGGTAATCGTCGAATTGAGGTTTCTGTTCTTGCTCTTCGTCATTCAAAAGAAGGGGTACAGCCAATGAATTCGCACACGCGCGTAAGGATAGAAACAATGTTTGATCGGTTATTAATGCCATAGCACGCGCAACTTCTTTTTTCGCATCTTCGTGAATAGCTGACTCCGTAATTGCTTGTCGTGCAGCTTGTAAAACGGCAGCATCAAGAGATTCAATATCACGATAAAGATCCATCCATGCAATACGTGGCCAAATCATATGGATTGATGTAGACGCAATCATAATCATTCCTCGTAAAGTATATCCTAATGATTCCCATTTTGTTGTAGGTTGATCAGCACAGACTTGAGCAAGAATGCTACCCATGGATAATCCACCAAATATAAGATCACAATTTATTTTTTCTTTATCTTCTTTGGTATGATTGTAGTGATGTTCTTTAAGCCATAAAAGAACTTGAAAAATATCTTGACATAATGTTCCCATATCAAAAACAACATTATTTTCTTTTACGGTTGGCTGGGATTCACCATGGTACCGTAAATCGCATGTCAAAACTCGAAAACCAGATCGGACTAAGACAGGTACAACTTTATCAAAATGATAATGATCCCCGCCAGCGCCGTGAAAAAGAACGACAAGAGGTGATATTGTTGAAGATGATAAATTTACTTCTGAAACAAAGACATGAAGGGGAATATCAATTGTTGAATCTTTAGAAAGGATAGGGATAATAAAGCGTTGAGTATGAATAGTAGTATCAGTCATTTATGTGTTTATGATGATTATGTGAGTATCATCATTTTGTTTATTTATGCACTTTTAGTCTTTTGTTCGATTAATTTGGTAAAAAAATTACTTTAAAAATAAATACTATACTGACTAATCCCGACAGCCTCGTCCTTCTTTGTTATTTTTTAGAAAATTGAAAAAATCAAAATAAAACCCAGTTTTTTTTAATGTCCAGTCGAAATTAAACCTATTTTTTTTTTTAAAAAAAAAAAGTGATGGGGGGAGGGGAGCTGGTCTGTGTTTTATAATTTTTTGCCCCTTAACAGAAAAATCTAGATAGACTGACAAAGCATAGAACTCATATACGATTGGATGATAATGTTCAATTTCGTAATCTAAAAAATGATTGGCTAAAACGATTACTAAGAAAAAAACTCAGTCACAATCATTAGGGAATCGAGAAGGAAAAAGAAAAAAAGAAAAAGAAAAAAAAAAAAAGATAGAAAGAGAGAGAGAGCGGGGTCGTGTATAAAAGCGGGTCAACGTGGTATTTTTCACACTCCCTTGTCAATTTTTTTTATTTGAATCACTTTTTTTTCGTCTTTCTTCTATTCCTTTTTCCTTTTTCTTTTATTATATATCAAAAAAAGTACAATTTATATTATGGCTCCTCAACATCATAAAGTCGCTATTATCGGTTCAGGCCCTGCTGGTAAAATATTTATTATTATTCTTATTTTTCAGCGAGATAATTTTAAATCATTATCAGCAACGAAGATATATATATTTATATACTGAAACTAATTATTTTTATGATAAATTATATTAATAGGTCACACCGCCGCTGTCTATCTTGCACGCGCACAAATGAACCCTATTATGTTCGAAGGTATGATGGCTAACGGTTTTGCACCTGGAGGTCAACTTACCACAACTACCGATGTTGAAAACTATCCCGGTTTCCCTGAAGGTATTATGGGTGGTGAACTTATGGACAAGATGCGTGCTCAATCGGAACGTTGTGGTACCGTGATTGAAACTGAAACTATCACTAAATTGGAAACTGGTAAGCTTTTCAAGTTATGGCGCGAAGGTGCTGATGAATCCGGTGAACCTACCGATACTGCTGATGCCGTTGTAATTGCTACTGGTGCTTCAGCCCGTCGTATGAACTTACCTGGTGAAGACAAGTACTGGCAAAATGGTATTTCCGCTTGTGCCGTCTGTGATGGTGCCGTTCCCATTTTCCGTAACAAGCCTCTTGTCGTTATCGGTGGTGGTGACAGTGCTGCTGAAGAAGCTATCTATTTGACAAAGTGTAAGTAAATTTGACTTGGAAATATAATATATGATTTTGTCGATCGGAATGGATTGAAAATAGTGGGGAGGGAGGAGTTTGTAATCCAAAACTCAAAAAGACCGGGAAAGAAAGAACGAAAGAGAGGGAGAAAGAACGAAACAGAAAGACAGAGTGAGATTGCTTTGCTCATAATCTTATGCGTGTCTTAAGGATATGAGATTGTGGGATGTGTGCGCCGTAGATCAATGTAAAGAAGTTTTTCTTTTTTGTAAGTTGAAAATCAGATTTCTAATCGATACGTGATATATATTTTAGATGGTTCACATGTCAATGTGTTTGTCCGACGTGACGTCCTCCGTGCCTCAAAGGTCATGGCCAACCGTTTGTTGAAGCATCCTAAGGTTACTGTTCATTTCAACACCGTTGCTACCGAATGTAAGGGTGATGGTAGTTTGTTGACTTCCGTTACTACCAAAAACACCAAGACTGGTGAAACTGGTGAACTTGAAGCTAATGGTCTTTTCTATGCTATTGGTCATGATCCCGCAACTCAACTTGTCAAGGGACAAGTAGATTTGGATGATGAAGGTTATATCAAGACTATTCCAGGCTCTTCATTGACCAACATTGCTGGTCTCTTTGCTGCCGGTGACGTCCAAGATAAGCGATACCGTCAAGCTATTACTAGCGCTGGTTCCGGATGTATGGCTGCATTGGATGCTGAGCGTTATTTGACTGAACTCGAAGAAGACGAATAAATCATATACTAACACCATTTATATATTATCTTCTTTTGACACATACACACATATATAAGCATGTAAATTCGACACTACAAAACAATTAAACTATTTACACTATCTCGCTTTCACTACTCTTATAACTTATTCTAAAAATTACCCCCCCTGTAAAGATCACCTTTTTTCACCACTCTTCCACGTTTTTTATCCTACTTGTCATTTTTTCCCCTTGTCAATTGTATTCAAAAAGAAAACACATACATATACACAACTTCGCTTTCATCACCACCTTTATACTAATAATGATCTATTACTCGTTTATTAGAAATCGAGTTGTGATATAAAAGTTTAGAAAACTTTTTTGAATAAAAAAAAAATACCATTTTTCCAACGTAAAGGATATCTTAAAATATATAAATATATATAAATATATGATCTGCTCGTTGTCAGGAGTAAAAAGATAATTTATTCTGTCCGTCTTTTTGTAATTATATTATGTAAACTTTAACTCTCTCATTTCCCTTTCTCTTGAAAACCCCTTAAATAGTCTGATCTCTCTTTTTTAGGTATAAAAGTGGTGCATATGAAATCAAAACATGAATGCATTTATGGTTTATAGTTTATAGAACCATCTTTTTACAGAAGTTGTTTTGTTATTTGTTATTGTTGTCATCTGATCAAGAAAAGGAAAATAAAAATCGGCTCCTGTAGGTGATTATATTTTTATATCATAAAGTGACTCCAAAGTTTCGCGTTGTACATTGTATTACCAAAAGAGAAAAAAAAATGAGGGGCTGAATTCTGAAGGAGAGGAGGCGCGCGCGTATTATATTACCATTCTTTTTCAAAAGTTTAAAAAAAGAAATTTAAAAAAGCGTTATTTATTTTCCTTAGCCTCCCTTCTTTTCTTTTTTTTTTATTCACACACCTTTTTTTTTTCTTTCTCCCATTTTTCATTACAAAGAAAAAAAAATGATTTCAAAACAAATTTTATTTTTATTTTATATTATTACTATTACTTTATCATCTCATGCTGCCATAATTCCTAGTTATGGTGATCATGATGGTAATAATGATGATCTTATATCTGACGCTGCGGCATTTTTGAATGATGATATACTCGGTAATAATAACGATGAGCCATCACAAGAAGAAAACATCATTATAATAGAGCCAGAACAGCAACAACAACAAACACAACCCAATACTTTTATTGATACACTTGGTTTAGTTGGTAACGGTGATAATTATGAAGAAGACGAATTACAAGACGACGAAGAAGATGATGAATTCCAACACGTTCACTCCAATGCAAACGAACAAGATATTGTTTATGATAACATTCGTTATACTTTAAATGATCAAGGCCAATTCATCATTGTTCCTGACGGTGAAGATATAGCTTCTGTTGTCGCCATGAAAACAGCATCTTCAGAAGAAGAAGCCATTCAACTTTTTGAAGATTATATTACAAGCAGTAGTTCGCATGATGATGAATTACCAGATGAAGAAGAATTTGCTGATGAACAAGATGATTTTACAATCCTTAATTCTCACACTGGGGAGGACCATGTGGGGTCACACGAACAAGAAAATGGAGTAGTTGACGATGATGAAGGAGACGAAATTAGTGAACAAGTCGAAAAAATATTGTTCGATAATGATGATCAAGAAGTAACCATTGATTCAGAATCTGGTATGCCTGTTTTCGCAAACAAAAATTCTGATGATTTCGATTTTTATCATCAAATTCCTGAACCAGGTAGTCAGGAACAACCCGTAGAAAACAATATGGGCGTATCACATGACAATGATGAAGAAAAACCAATTGTCTTTGTTGATCAATCAAATCCAGCTATCGTAATTCATCATAGACCTGATACTGAAAGAGTCAATCCTCAAAATTTTTATCAACATACTCCTAGTCGTTACCAATCTCCAATTCAAAAGAAAAGTACTTCTTCGCAGCATCTTTGGAAATATTTTGTCGGTCTCTTTGTATTGGTGGTAATTCTTGTGAGACGAAACGTTATAGCAGCTCAGGTATGTAACACAAAATTAGAAATGACTCTTTTTTTTTAGGCTTGTACTTTTTATTTTTAAAATACACCAATACAAACCTCAGCCATATTATAAAAAAAAAAGCTAGTAAAATTCAGTCAGTTCCTAATACTTCACCCCACTTTTTATATATATATATATATATTATAGAAAATGTCGTCATCTGAAGCTGTTGCAACACATCAAGACTGGAAAAAACAATTGAATTATAAATACGATCAAGCAGCTGCTCGGTTACCCGTAAGTTTATCTTGAAGTTTACTAATATTCCATTATAGTAATAATTATCATTCGTTGTTATGGTAGCGACCTATTCTAATTCTCTTCTTTTTTTTTTTTTTATCTTTCTATTCTTTTTAATTCTTTAAATAGGTCTATTATACTCAAGGTATGTATCTTATATTCAATTCAGAAAAAAAAAAACGGCGGATAAAATATATATACAAATACTCTTTTTTTTTTTTTCTTTGTGAGACCTTTACTTATTTTTATATCTTTGAACACAAAATTTTTAGATATGGGCCGAGAACAACAACAATATGGTGTTTTTGACGAAAAAGCAGGTGCAGCGGAATATATTAATAAAAATCGACGTGCTTCCGCGGGACATGTTCGTAAATCATCCATTGGAAGATCATCCCAAAATGTTCGACTTCAACATCAACGACATACTTCACTTAACAGTATTAATACAGCTGCCATGTACAGACATTCAAATGGTGATAATTAAAGTCCAATATAATGGTATATTATCAACATTTAGCATTACCCTTTTTATATAAAGTATTATAATCATCTATCATCTTTACTTTATTTTTTTATTTTTTTTTGGTTATCCATCTATATACACTCTCACACTCTCAACCTTCACACGCTCAATAACTTTGTAAATACAATAACCCCTTTCCATTCATTATTTTTTTTTTCAATTTCATCATTCTATATAGTATTTTTGCTACTTATTATACCTCCTATTCCTTAATTACTAGAAGAAATTCATTTTAATTCCTTATTATTCCCTTACTATACATTACATAATTCAAAATCCTTTATTCATCATTCAACATCCGCAACCCACAAACAAACAAACACACACACACACATACAACGAATTCTTTTACAATTCATCATCATATTATTATTATATATTATTACATGATTCTATATATAAAGGTTTTTTTTTATATCTACACTGTAAACATTCATTAGTTGTTTTAATACTAAATAATAGAAGATCGTCTAATAATAGTTATATGACAGTTGATCATTTTGGAGGACGGGTGTGAAAGAAAAATATAAATAGTCGAGCCGTACACAATTACTGAAAAATCCATCTCATGCACTCGTGTATATTTTAACAATAACATACGTAGTATGTTGTAAGCTTTTATTTCTTTTGGCCATTACTTAGAGTTCTACTATATACGGGTATTTATCTTCAGTAAAACTATGGGAATTGCTGCGGACACCCCAAAAACATCCTATATTAGGTAATTTCAACACTTTTGGACACCCCAGTTTTATATTTTTTCAAAGGCACACAACAATCTGATGTAATTACATCGTATTCCGTCATCTATACACTATCTATGCACTTATTATCGTTATATAACTTAAAAACATTTATGAAACTTATATAATTAGTTCAACTTTTTATGAATAACGCTCAACATTTCTTATTATTTTTTCTCATTATATCGTTATGTACACAAATGGGGGCTGCAGTCCATATGAAGACAAGACAAACAAGAAATAATGTATCCTTTTAATGTTACATATGAGCGGTCAAATAAGCGTTATTGACGTTGATAACGCTCTTACTTGTTGTATTAGTTTATATGCTCTAAGAACTTCTTGTTTGATACGTACGTAACTTTTTATTTGTGGGATATTCATAGCAATTTATCATATGAACAAAATGAACAACTATATGTTATAAAATCAACAGCTATGAATATTAAAATAATAGTCAATTAATTAATAGCTATCATAATAGTTTTTTTCTTTATCAAATATGGATTTATGGTTTGCATTGAACGGAATCGAAAAAAAAAAGAGTGGATTTTTTTATACTTTTTTTTTTTCAGGTGACACCAGCAAAGGACGAAATTCGTCTCCTTTCAAAGTTTACTATTTTTTTTTTTTTTAAGAAAAAAATATATATATATATATATATATAACATGGGTGCTCAAGCTTCCAAAGAAGTCGCTCGTCGACTACCAAAACAAGTCAAAAATGATAACCTTTCAAAACCTACTTCTTCACCTTCAAGCATTCAAGACGATTACAGACAATCAGGCAAAGTATCATTATCAGGTATACTTTCAATTCTTTATTATTTATATTCTTTTGAAACGATCGATTTAATAATAATCAAAATATTGACATTTTATTTCATTTTAAAATTATTTATTCATGTCTCATAGAAGAACCAGAAGTTGAAGAACGTGATCCTGAATTACATAGAAAACTTGCTGAACTGGGTCCTGTTAAAATAGAACCTACTTATACGCGTATGAGAACTGTAAGTTGTTGTTTTTTTTTATTGAGTTGAGAAAAAGTGGGGAGAAAAAAAAAAAAAGCCCAAATTTATTTCTTTTTTGCATAAACAAAATTATTCCTCACCCCACACACCTTTATTTTTGATAGTCTGATAATATGTTACATATCATGCGAGAACGACAAAGAATTGAAGAAGATGAAGATCTCGGTCGATTATCTCAAGTACCTAATCGAACAACGATTGATGTTATTTTTTCTGCATTGGAACAACGAAAACGATTAGCACCTGGTGATTTGGATAACGATAAAGTATTGAAAGGATTATCACGGGATTATGAATTGGATGTACCTACATTAAAGACATTATACAAGTATTTTAATACTATTACTGTTTTACCTGCAAGAGTTGATGATGAAAAGAATCGAAAACATGGTATTTGGGCTGAAAATCGACAAGAATGGCAACAAGCAATGGATGCAGCTATTGCAAGGAACGAAGAAATTAAGAAAAAATCGCAAGAAAAGAAGTTAACAACTGAACAAAAACAAGAACAACAATTTGAGACGACAAAAACAGATAAAAAATCAGAACGACCATTGACTGAAGAAGAGAAAAGAGAAAAACGTTTACAAGACTTATTTGAAGATTAAATAAATTAATTAATTAAATAGAACTCTGTTTTTTTTTGTTACATATAATATAAAAATATATGATGGGAATACAAAATGAAATCGTTCATTTTTTTTATAAATTGTGTCTCAAATCTTCTATACCTCTTTTAAACAAAAAAAACAGTCTTCATATAATCACACAGATATTAGATATCAATAAAACGAGAGAAAGAATAGAGAGAATTTACATTAGGGCGATAAAAAAAACGACAAAGAAGAATTGTAGTGTGTATGAAAGGTTTTCTATGAGAAGGAAAGAAGAAGAAGGGGTAGGAGGAGCAAGAAAGCGGTATAATTCATGGTTGATTGAAAGGATTTTGTTAAAAAAAGCTGAATGTGGTTTGTCTACAAATAATTATTATTTTAAAATTTATTCAAATGATGGGAAACGAGATTCAAAACCAGGATCCACATCAGGTGCTTTTGCTGTGGCAGTTTCAAATGATACTTGTTGAATAAATTCTTTGAGATCAGCAGCTACACCTTCACCGGACTCAAATCGACGACGTTCATCAATAGCACGTTGATCTTGTTCATGTTTACGAATATCCAACCCTAATAAACTAGTCTCCATACGAATGGCATTAACAGCATCTTGAAATCCATCCAATGACGTAGATACACTATCTGCATGAGCAATAAATGCTAATCGTTCTTCTTCAGCTGCTTCAATGTCTCCTGTTACATCCACCTTATTCGTTTTACCAGTAATTTTTCCCATACGTGCTGCTATCATAGCCTTTGCCTTGGCACGAATCTTATCATTTTCTGTTACCTCACCATTCGGTCCAGTACCAACAATATCATAAGTAGGTTCCGAGCTTGCCTTGGCTGCTTTGTTTTTAGCCACTTGTTTTTTCTTTTCAGCCAAATCATCTTCGGTTTCACGTAATTGGCGAACGAGACCTCGTAATGATGTTTCAATCAAATATTGAATCTCGGCTTCCAATGATTTTTCTTGTTCTGCGGCTTCTGCTAATTCACTTGTTCGAGCTGTATATTTTTCCCATGCATGACCCGCTTCATCCCCTCCTGAACGTACAATTTCAGATTGCAATTCTCGAATTTTTTCCTTCACTTCATCAATATCTTTTTGTTCAGTATATGATAATTCTTTGTAAGGTTTGGCTTTTCTTGCTACAGCTTCTTCTTCCAAATCTTGTATCCGTTGTTTTTGTTCTTTTACTTGTTTACGTAAATCAGAAATACGGGTTTGTTTTCCACGATAACCATAACTTGATGTAGTTCCACTGGATTTAGATGTTGTAGGTGTAACAGTACGACTTCGATCTGGACCCATACGTCGTGCACTTGATACATAAGCAGTATCAACACTATCATCATCTTTGTATTTTTCTTTAGTTGGTTTACGTGCAGGACTTACTGATCGTGCGCGTGAATTACGATTGATGGGAGGTGAAAGTGAGGGTGATGAACTAAAATTATGAATACCACGTTTTGTTGCAATATCTTTTAAAATGGATTGTTTCAATCCATCGACACTTTCCTTTAATTCACGTGTAGATGGAGGTACTAATTCAGTAGGTAAATGGGTTGGAACATCATAACCATTTAATTTTCTATAAATTAAATGCATTGCAACTGAAAATTCATCCACGTTTAATTTGCCTTGATTATTTGGATCTGATAAATTCCTGCAACCAAAAAAGACAGAATATAAGCATAGAAGAGCAAAAGAAAAAATTACATGTTTTGTTAAAATAGTAATAATAATTACCAAATCTGCATTAATACATTCTCTGCCAATCCTGATTGAGTAAAGATTTCTTTGGCCATATCACCTGTCAAATAACCTTTCTTTTCTTCATCCCATGCCTTGAAGATTTTTGTATAACGTTTTTTTTCTTCTGTTGTGACAGCCCAGGGTATCTTGACTTTACCGGCAAGGGATTGAAAATCCTGACCGGCAGGAGGTGGAGCTGCACCAGGCATCATCTGGTTCATAAAATTAAGATTGTTTCCTCCCATACCTGTTGGCATAGCAATTTGTTGATTCCCTGCTAACATGGGTGTGACACCTGTCATCATAGGCATTTGTAATCCAGTAAGTTGTTGTGATTGAAAACCTGCTGTCATACCCGTTGGTTGTGATTGAATGCCACTCATTGTCATCCCAGTAGGTTGTGATTGAATACCAGTATATTGCTGTGATTGAATACCACCCATTGTTGACATACCAGTAGGTTGTGATTGGATACCAGTAGGTAATGGTTGCATACCCGTCATTTGTGCTTGTAAACCTGTAGGAAATGACTGTTGTTGTTGTTGCTGTTGTTGTGGGATAGATTGTTGACCACCAGCTAAATTGCTTAACATAGATGTTGATAATGAACGTTGAGGTGTTATTCCTGTTGCCATGGGTTGTAAACTACTTTGTTGTTGAGATGTATTACTAGTAGCAGTTGACTTTACTATTGCTGTAGCAGTTTCTATTTCGTTCCGTATTTGGTCAGGTAGTGCAGATGGAATGTCGCGACCAGCCATACGCATAGAGGTCAAATACATTGCAACTGCAAATTCAGGAAACGTAAGTTGTGGTTCTTGAGTGACATTGGAAAGATCCCTTATACACAAAAAAAAATACTAAAGGGTTAATAACAACAACTAAAAAGAGAAGGTGTAAAACCGGGACTAAAAAAAAAAATACAATTATGTTACCAAATCTTGGCTAAAGTGGTACCATCAAGACCTGACCGAGACAAAAGATTTCTTGCCGCATCAGCTATTGATAAATAAAGTCAATTGAAAATTAGTATACACTTTTTTTTTTTTTTCTTTTTTGCTTCCCAACCTGATTTAACAATTTTTTAAAAAATAAAAATAAGCAAAGAATAAAGAAATTAAAAAGTAGGTTTTTCTCTTTACCCGACATAAATGGACTATTTGGAGACGCTTGGTTAAAAAGCGATTGGTATTTAGTTTGGTCGGCTTCTGTCACAAAGCTTAACCGCATATCTATAAATTAAAATACACCATAGAAAATTAGTTTTCACCCAAAGTTCATCATGGAGTGCAGTTTTTTTTTTCTACTTTACCCGTCATTGATGCACCGAAAATAAAATAAAAAGGTTCGAGAGAAAGATATTAACAGCAACTAGAAAAAAAAAAAAAGAGAGAGAGAGAGAGAGTATAATCCTAATTTGGTAATCAGGCAAGTTGTCTTATATAAATTAGAAAAAGTCAGCGGGTAAATTTATCCCTTTTTCATCCTCAAGGATCATATATTTACTTTTAGATGACTTATTAACAGACTTCAATTAAAATATTTGTGAATTTGTAGTTGATTTTTTTTAAAGTAAAATATAGGAAAATAAATATTCACAGTGGTTGTATTTTTAAACGTATAAAAAAAAAAATGGCACTCACAGAATTGACCTAACAAGTGTTCTAGATAATATAATACTCTGACTTGTTTGTCAATCTAATAAAGTCCTTTTTATTATCAAAGAAATAGATTCTGTTATGTTCTCATAAATTTTATTAGCATACTGTATAATCAATTTGCAATGATGGCAACAATTTTAATTGGATTTGTTTGATCCCTCGTAAAAATAATATGTTATTGATTCAATTGATGAGTTAAGAAGCAAAACGACAGATATTCAGCATATTAAACACTATCCACACATCTGATCATCAATAAATAGTAAATAGATTATATGAAATTATCTCTTATTTACAAAAAAGTAATATCAAAATAAATTAGTACGTAGAATCTTGTCAATTAAATCACATTCTTGAAAACTAAAAGAAATGAGTGATGAAGCTGATTATTACTAACGAACTGAAAGAGAGTAGACATCGTTCTATTTGTTATTGTTGATGAATATAGTGAGTCGTCTGTATTTATTAAAATACTACTTTACGTACTTAATTAGAGCTCTTCTGTAATACTTATAAAAATAGTTAATACTATGTGATAAGACAATGATAATATTATTGTTATTATTAAAGAAGAAGAAGAATGAATAGGTTAAAAAGTTTTGAATTCAGTAAAAAAATAATTTATGCTAACCATATATAAAAACCGGAAGCTGGGGTAAATTCTGCACTTTTTATTTTTATTTTTTACTGCTGAGAAAAAACCCTTGCCTAGTCAACAGGTACTCCTTTTTTCTTTGTCATTTTTTTTTTCCCTTTTCTTCATGTCAGTGTCTCGACCATGTTTTCGATCGTTAAGACCACGTCAACTCTTACGAACAACAAACCATAATACACCATTTCAGCTATTATTATTATCTTTATCACAACAACAACAACAACAACGACGTTATCGACATGCTTCTACCCTTTCTAATACCAAACTTCATGAATCTTCTTCCAACCATGATTCTACCCATGAATATTTACGATTAATTTTTGACGACAAAAATATTTGGAATCAACAATTAAAAGAATTTACAAATAAACATAATAATGAAAAAGTTGGATTATTAGGGAACCCTCATTTTACAAGTATTGAAGGATTTGAATATGCAGCACAACAAGCTATTCAACGTGCACAATTAATTGTGGAACGTATTTGGCATGCACCTGAAAATGGACGATCTGAAATGCGTCGTGTAGTCAAAAACTTAGATCGTCTTTCAGATACACTTTGCAGTGTCATTGATTTGGCTGAATTTTTACGAAACGCTCATCCAGGTGAAGAAACCATGGAAGCTGCGAATAAAGCCTATATGGATTTATGTTTTTATATGAATACATTAAATACGGATACCCGAATGCACAAGGTATTTTTTTTTTTTTTTACTATACGGATTATCTTTATAGGAATTTTTTCTTTTTTTTTTTTTGAAAAAAAAAAATACTTATATATGGAAATGTGTTAGGTATTAGCACAAGTATTAGCAGATCAAACCATTGTAAAAGAATTCACAGCGGATGAACATGCGGCGGCTATCGTCTTTCTACGTGATTTTGAAAAATCGGGTATCCATTTACCTACAAAACAACGTGAAAAATTTGTAGAATTATCAGATCGTATTATTCAATTAGGAAGAGAATTTGTTCAACGTGATCCTCGTGGTGTTCATCATATTAAAATAGATCCAAAAGCATTGAATGGATTAGGACAAAGTTTGGGTCGTAACTCTTCATTAATGAATAAGGAAGACGGTCTTTTACAATTATCGACAGATTCTTATGAATGTCAAATGATACTTAAATATGCTGATAATGATCAAGTACGAAGGCAGGTGTATGAAGCTATTAATTCAGCAAATCAAGAAAGTGTATCGATTTTGGAATATTTAATGAAAGCACGTGGAGAATTGGCTAATCTGGTAGGTAAAAGTTCATTTGCAGAACTTCAATTACAAGATAAAATGGCAAAAAGTCCAGGTAGGAATATTTATATTTTGTAATGAGAGAAAGAAAACCGAGTGGGGTATATATATATATAATTTTTATTCATTATATAAAAACTCAATGATGATTATATGAATGAATAGCCAATGTGGATGCATTTTTAAGAACATTATTACGACATCAAGAACCAGCATCTGAACATGATATACGATTATTACAAGAAACAAAACAACGTGCCATGCGATTATCAACTCTTCCATCTGTCAATGCATGGGATCGTGATTATTATATGCATGTATATGATGTTCTTAATAGACAAACGCAAGGTCCAGCACCTCATATGCCTTATTTTTCAGTTGGATCAGTCATGCAAGGTTTATCACGTTTATTTAATCATTTATACGGAATTCAATTTGTTCCGGGTGATGTGAGTCCAGGAGAACTTTGGCATGATGAAGTACGTAAACTAGATGTTCTATGTGAACAAGAAGGCAAGATTGGTACCATTTATTGTGATTTATATTCTCGTGCAGGCAAAACTACAAATGCAGCCCATTACACTGTTCGTACATCAAGACGTGTAGATGATGATGATACAGAGAATGATATTCGATTTGCTTTCCCTCAACAAAACGTAGCAAAGGAAAATTTCATGCCACCTATTCCACAAACAGCTAGTACCATTCGTGGTCGGCATGGATTATATCAATTACCAGTCATTGCATTAACCTGTGATTTTAATAATACCAAAAACAATGGTACTGCTATGTTATCCATGTTTGAAATTGAAACTTTGTTCCATGAAATGGGACATGCTATGCATTCCATGTTGGGTCAAACCGATTTTCATAATGTAGCAGGTACTCGATGTGCCACCGATTTTGTGGAATTACCTTCCATTTTAATGGAACATTTCCTTTGGCATCCAGAAGTGATTCCTTTATTATCCAATGGTTCAAAACAACAAGCACCCTCAGCCAATAAGATTCAATCTTATCTTCAACAACGAAAACGATTTAATGGGATTGAAACAAATAGTCAAATAGTGATGGCTTTATTAGATCAACAATATCACTCAAACATGGCAACAACCAATGATTTTTCAAGTATTAAAATATGGCATGATTTACAAGATGATGTTGGATTATTCCAAAGTGTTCCTGGTACCATGTGGCCTGTACAATTTGGTCATTTGTTTGGTTATGGTGCTGGATATTATTCTTACTTATTTGATCGAACTGTAGCAAGACGTATATGGCAAAAATGTTTTATGAAGGATCCATTAAATCGAGAACAAGGACAAGTATTTAGAGATAAATTACTTCAATGGGGTGGTGCACGTGATCCATGGCAATGTGTAGCAGATGTATTGGGTGAAGAAGATGCTGAATTATTAACAAGTGGTGATGAAAATTCAATGCGAACCGTCGGTGATTGGGGTATTGATGTATAAATAAATAAATAAATAAAAAAAGCCTGTATAGAGTTATTTACTGATTATTTCCATAATAAAAAAAAAAAAATTAGTATTATAATTTATATATCAACGGAGTCGTATGTAATAATAAATATTTATATAGATAATAATAATAATAATAATAATAAACAATATGATAATTTGTGATATATTTATAATATGCAAAATAATAATAATTATAATAATGAGAAGAGGTATACAAAAAAGAATAAAGGAAAAAAAAAAAAAAAGAATAATTGTTATTGTTGTTGTTGTTGTTGATCTTTAAAGTTTGGTGTTGATCGAACACGTTTAATCAAATTAACCGCCGACTTGGGTCTCGTTAATGACAAATTTTTTGCTTTTCTTGGTAAAGTACCATTAAAAAATTGTTGACCAATACTTCGTTGTCGTCGTGGAGGACCATTAGAAGTAGCAGGACGTTCTTGATCTTTTGTTGGGTCATGAAGTAAATATTCAAATTGTGGAAATGTCAATTTTTTTTGAGTTTCGTCATGACTTTTTTTGACAGATGACGACCAACCACTATCCAAAAAGAAAGCCAAGTCACGAGAAGCAGCAAATTCAAGGGTATTTACATTGACAGAATGGTCAGTTGTTGGTGAAGCAGATACATCATCGAGACTATCAAAAGAATCGGGTATTGTTGTTGAAGTAGTAGTAGTATTGATAGGAGTAGTAGTATCGGTAGGTTCGGATGAAGAAGTCGGTGGTGTAATAATATTTTTATTATTTTCTTCAAAAGTAGGGGTACCAGATTCAGTAATATCTGTGTGAGTGGCGTTATGATCGTTATTATTATTATTAGGTTGAGGAGGAGCAGATCGATGTTTTTTTGTAGTAGAACGACTTCTAACAAAGATACGAGAAACAAAATTAGATACAGAATCCATGGGTATTTGTCTCATGGGTTATAAAAAAAAATATATATGATTTTTATATATAAAATAAAAAAAAAAAGGTTAAAAATAAAATAAAAGTAGAACCGGGTAACTAATTAGTGAAAGAAAAGAAAAGAAAAGAAAGGAAAAAAAGAAAGAGAGAAAGGAATTAATTGTTGTATAAACTCCATCTCTTTTGTTACTCTTTCTCCTACACACACACACACACACACTCTCTCTCTCTCTCTCTCTCTCTCTAATCTATCTCTTATTATGTTATGTCGCGTTGTGCAGTGTTGCATCTTCCTCCTTCTCTCTCTCCCTCACCTCACTTTATATTTTTCTCCTAATCAGGTGACATTTACAACGTGCATGTTGCACTTTGGTGCAACCATAACCTGATTATTACATCATTTATATCCTGAAATAAATTACTTTTTTTTTTTTTTTTTTTTTTTTATCATAATAATAACTTATACTTTTGAATCATTTAATTATTTTATTTGAGTTATAAACAATATGTTTGAGAAAAAAGAAAGGATGGGGTAAAAATATATTAAAAGTGAGAGAGTGAGAGAGTGAGAGAGAGGAGAGGGGGGAGGGGTATGTAATAAAAACCGATTTCAAATGATTTTTTTTTAAACCCATGAAAAATATTTTGACAAGTTGAAAGAAATGGATTATAATGTTTTATATATATATAAAAACCCTTCTTACTTCTTTTCCCACTTACCTATCATCAACCCTTGTTCATCCCCGGTAGTTTTTATTTTTTAATTCAATAGCCCTTGTAGTAGAAGTATATAGTATGTGGATGGGTGTAAATATAATTGAAAAATAAACCATTTAAAAACGAAAGGCTTGTATATTCATTGATCAACTTTTTTTTTCCCCATTTTTTCTTACTAAATTTTATTTATTATCAAAAAAACAAAAAACAAAAAAAAATGTTGTTCAAGTGCTGTACCCTATTGGGTTCACTATTTCTATTATTCTCTTTTTTACTTCATTTGTTCCCAATGATTGGTCTATTATCCAATAGAGACTTTTTAAGAGCTATGGCATTCCAAGAATCCTATAATCATCAACAAAATTTGTCTTATAAAAATGGTTTATGGTAAAAAAGAAAGATCATTTTATTTATTGATAAATGTCATTTTTTTTTTTTTTAATATCAAAATTGAATATTTTATTATTAGGAATTATTGTCAAGGAACATCAAATTCTGTTGAAAGTTGTACAAAGGCTGAAAATTCTTATAATTGGGGTAAAACACCTGAAGTGGGTCAAAATATGCCATCCCAATATCAACCTAATGGTGGTCATTTTAGACATTTGTTTACTGCTTTGTTTTCATTAACTATGGCGGGTACTTGTCTTAGTTTCGTATTATGGTTAATGAGTATGCCTATCATGTTTTGTTGTGGTAAACGTTTCCATCGATTACCAGGTGCTAGTATGTCAACACTTACTTTACTCAATTTCCTTGTAACCATTGCTGCTTTCATTATTGGTTTGGTATTGGCTATTTCTTATAACAAGGCTTTACCTGATGGTTGGTATGGTAAAGTAGGTAATTCGATTTGGACTTTACTTGGTGCCATGGGTTGTCTCTTAATTGGTTATCTATCTTTCATGGGTACATGTTGTGGTGGTCCAAGAGAAAGTAATCGAAATCGTGTGGGTGATCCAGAAACTGGTTATGGTGGTGGAGGCATGTTTAGTAAGAAGGATAATCGATATTCAAAGACAGCAGCTCCTCCATCTCCTCATCCTCAAATGATGAATGCTCCTCCTACTATGAATGCTCCACCTAATATGAATGCTCCACCTGCTATGAATACTAATATGCAAGGATCAGCAGGTCCTGGTGGTTCTTCAAGACCTTTTTAAAACCAATTTTATCATAAATCATTTTGTGATATAATTTTAATTAGTAGATTTATTAGTCTGTTTTGTTTCTTTTTTTTTATTTTTTAGTTGTAGAAGTATATATATGTATATATATATATATGTATATTATTCATTTCTTTCTTTTTTTAAATTACTCTTTATAATACTTTAATATCGATAATAATAATAAATAATTCATCTTTTCTTTTTAATATCTTTATTAAATTATTTGTTATAAATACTATTGTTCATCTGTTGTTTCTGTTGTTTCTGGTGATTTATTAGATGAATCATCATTAGTAGACGAAGAAGAATCATTATTTGATTCAGTTGTAGTAGTACTTGATGTAGAATTATTGGTATTATTATTATTATTATTATTAGCAAAGGTAGTTGCTGTAGGTGTAGCTCCTGCAGGTCTTCGTCTACCAGGAGCAACAGGTCGTTTAAATCCACCCTGTTTAGGTCCACTAAGCATTTGAATACGTTGTTCAACAATACTTAAACCTCCACCTGCAGTTGATGCTCCTGATCCTCCAGAGGATGCTTTTTTATGACGTACTTCTTCCAATAAATAATCTTCAGTTAAATCAGATGGATCACTCGTTTCTAACTATATAAAATAAAATCATTTATTTTCAAATCTTTTTAATCTATATATAAAATAACTTACCTTCTTAGTCACTTCAAGATTAAGTTCAGAACTAGCATTGGTAATAACATTAGCTTTAGATGAAGAATAAAGCATACGTTCACGAATCTTTGATGATGATGGACAAGTATAAATAAACACTATTTACATATAAATACATTAGTTTTGATTATTGATATCATAACAAATTTTAAATACTTACACACTACATCCGTATTATCAACTGTAAGAGTATAAAATGTAAATCTTGGTGCATTTTCAGGAAGTTTTGAATGAACATCATTAATAGAAACATCAGATGTAGTATCAAGTTCAATAGTTTCCTTTTCCAAATACTATCATAAAATAGGTTTTAATATCATTTATCTTTTTCTTTCCTCCTCCTCCTCCTCCCCACCCCCCAACCATATAAAATATTTCAATTTACCAATGATACAAAGTTTGTTTTACGTTCATCTTTAGGTTTTTGTAATTCACGTAAAGCTTCTAATGCTTTATCAGTAAATGGAAAAGCAATGCCTGGAGCATATGTTCTTCTTGTACTAGCACCTTGATAATCAGTTGCAGTATTGGCCTAATAATAAAAAAGTTAATTTATCTTTTTTTTATTATTTATTTATTTATTTTACCTCTGCACGCTTAATTTCTTCCAATTCACGTTCACGTTGTGTAAGAGGAGCTTCAGCTTTTTTGTGTACTAAATGTTTTTTATATCCATCATAGTTTACATCATCCTAGATTATAAAAAGCAATGAGTTAATTGATTGAATTATATATTTTTTTCATATATAGTTTTATTTACCTTGGTAGTTCCATAAATACTATCAGTAAAATGATTATCACCTAATTCTTTTGTCAAACTGGCACGTGTACTGGCATAAATCATTTTATCACGAATCTTGGCATTATCAGGAACATAACTTAAAAATAACCAGTTATATTTTCCAGTATTTGCCTTGTCATCGAGACGAATCAAAAGGTAAGAAGGTGTTGATTCATCCAAATATTCCAACACTTTATTGTAATCTATATTACCCACATTCTAATTATGTTAATATTTTCTTTTCTTCTTTTATACCTCATCTGTCATATTACTTTAATACACCTCTCTCTCTCTCTCCCTCCCTCCTTCCCTCCATTCAATTTGTTAATACTATCTAAATCCACGAGAGAGGTTCACCTTTTTCAAAAGTTGATTCAACAGGTGCTGAACCATTAGGTTCCAAAGATTCTATTATTGTTATTATTATGTATAAGTTTTTTACCATTTTATATAGTTTTAAAAAAGTTATAATTTTCTTTCTACCATCTCATCTCTCATCCTGGACGTTTATATATATATATATATATTACCTTTTACAATGGACACACGTAAAATACGAGTATTTCCGTTAGAAGTAGCATCAGCAAACGTCTTTGCCAATTCGTCCGAAACTAAAAATGATAAAATAATTTAATTAAATAAGTTTTTTTTTTTTTATAAAAATATCAAAACCGAGAAAATATTAGTAGATATACCTTTAATTCCACTTTGATGAGACATCTTTTTTTTTTACTTTATTCTATATTGTTACAAGTTAAAAGGGGGGGGGGATTAACCAACTCGGAGTTCTTGATCCTTTTTGACAAAGCGCATAGACCCAGTTTTTTTTGAGTTCCCGGTGTCATGGTTTCTTCATAGAGGACTTATAAGCTTATATTTATTAATAAATAATTGACTATTACATATCCTGATTTTTGAAGAGTTATATATATAAAAGGATAGAATGATACTAATAACTTGCTATTATAACATTATTATTATTTTTAACTCTTTAATTGAGGGTTCTTTATTCAGCAAAAAAAAAAAAAATATGTACGTAGCAAAAAATTAAGGAAATAAAAGTAAAGTGGCAGGGAAAAATAATAATACTAAAAAGTTAGTAAATTTTTGCATTGTATATTACACAAATATATAGATATATATATACTTACTCTCTCTAGTTAGTTTCATGTCAGAGTAGTTTTCCTGCTACTATAAAACTTCAAGATCTTGTTCAATTTCATCGTCATTAACATCCGCAAGTGCCTTTCGATTGTTTACACGACTTAGTGCCAGTGGACGAGAGTTAATATCGCCATTCGATTCAATATATACCAATAGAATTCTTCCAATGTTTCTTGCACCATTAATATCACGTTCCAACAACGATATATATTAATAAATATGTATTTTTCTTTTACGTATTAACGATGAGCATGTTATATATATATATATTTATATAATGTTTGATTATTTACTGAATGACATTCATTACAGAATATCAATGCATAGACATTTCCTCTATATCATTTGATACCATATATATATATATATATATATTTATGCGCAACTTCTACGTATTTGAACAGATATAAGTTCCTGATTAAATCTATTATTATATATCAGCATCTTCTACGTAAGTTGTCACATTGCCTTATAGACAACCAATTGTTTCTTTCATCATCCAAGCACCAACATTATGTCGACCTGGGTCGTTTGTATTCTCATGGATTCTTCGAATTTTTTTTCGATGTTCACGGCAAACTTGAACACTCCTCCCGGCAGCCCGGAACATCTGTGTATGGTTATCATCGTAACTGTAAACAACATTTGCCCTGTATTCATCCTCCAAAACCACAAGTATCCATCTTGCTAAGACAGCTCTGAATGTCTATTACCGTTGCCCAAAATTCTATATAGGCTCATACATTTTGTTACATTTAAAGAATATTACACTCGCAGGGATTATAATTTACTTAAACTGGTAAAACTTCATACTTTTTCACTGATTACATTTTAAAGAGGATTAGCTTAGTTATATAAATACATATTCATAATAAAAGTGAAATAGACTAATTATATACATATCTATAAAAAAAGTTACGTATCAAAATGTTAGCTAGTGTATTTTCTGGTTTACTTTGAATCATCTCTCTAGAAGGGAGGGAAATGTACAAGATATTGAGTGGCATGAATTCAATCCGGTCCATTTAATGTAATTGTCGAGTGCATAACATTGCATCAAGAACATCTCTCTCAGTATATTAATTATCATTGGTATACTTACAAGGATATTTGCTCAAGTCCTCGGATGCTTGAAGTAAGAATCTCTTTCTTTTCTATTTTTTTTTATTCACAGTTGCTATATATTATGATTAATAATTTTAGAAAGTGTTATTAATTATCAAATTATAAAATGATTCTTATAGCTTTCAATGGACTCCTTTTGAAACAGCTTATGCTAATATCGATATCGACAGAATCATCGCCAAACAATCACGAATATCTTTATTAATTTTAAAAAATTTATTGCCTTCTTATACATGGTTATAACAAGAGCTTAATGAACTCGCTTATAGAAGCAACTACGATTATAGCAAATGAGAGCGTATTATATTTATGGGTAATCTTGTGGACAAAGGGCATGGTAGTGTTGGGGTTATTTGACGAGCCAGAGTTAAATGCATGGTGTGTTCGAGGTAATCATGACGATGTGACGCTTCGTATGTGGGACTACGTACTTGAAGCAAAACAGTATACTCGTCTTAATCAAAAGTAATGAAATCATGCAAGAAGGACCTGTGATTGCCCCTATTAATTTGTCTGGTAGTCATATTAAAATTGCTTCGTATGTAGCATTTTAACGAAAAGGATAGTCGCTGTGTATATGTATTATTAATAATTTGAAAATAATAATGAATGATCCTTACAATATCCATATATGTGACGGGAAAATGACGGACGAAGATTATTAATGTCTCAATTCGTGTCCAATGATTTTGGATGTTCCTGCACTCAATAGTATTTCTGTACATGCAGTCTGTTAAAGAAGATAGGACACCAACAGAAAATCGCACAGAAATCAACTAGACAGACGACTGGAATCGGATTCAAGCATCAAGAGACTCAGCAGTAAAAAAAAAAAGCCTGGTTCGGATGTCTATTATTATGGCAGCTGGTTACTATGTGCAGAAAACCAGTATCCATGGTTTCATACTTTAACTTGCAAAAATATAAAAAAGATCCCCTTTATTCATAACACACACAAAACACGCAAAACGATTCACTATAATGGACCCACTTTTCCCATCAACCCTTTCTTCCTTTTCATCTACTATCCTTCAACTCCAATAATCTTAATAAGAAAAAAAAAAGGATACTCATATTCTCCATGTTGATAATATATATATGTAGATAATTTACAGTTGTTTTTATTGTTGTATAAGTTAATTAATTTTATAATTCATTACCAACAGTAACCCAATAATCACGTAAATTATTCTTACGTCCAAAAATTTCTAAATATTTACCTAATTTAAAGATAAAAACATAAATAAATAAAGACTCATATCAATAAAATATCTTCAATAAAAAATTTACTTACCATCTGGTACTAATTCCTCAATTAATTCATAAAGTTCTTCTGGTTTTTGACTTTGACCTCGTCGTTCTGAAAAAATGACATCTGAACCAACAGATTTTCGACAATTAGGTGGATCTTCACCTTTCTTTCCTACTAAACATGTTTCTTTTGCATGTTGTAAATAATAACCGTGACCTTTTGCCATACGTCTATTGACAGTCTGTTTCACCCATGTAATATCATCCACATAACTATTTTATCAAGGAATAAATATCAGATATAAATGATCCTCCGTCATTTTTTTTCTTAAAAAGAATTTCCCAAATTAAATCTATAACTTACGTATAGCCCCATCGTTCCATAAGTTGAAATGCTTTTGCATATTTGTTATTAATAACCCAAATAAAAATAAATCCATTCTTTTGAAGTTTTGGAATAGGAATTTCTTCAATACAAACATCAGGAAGTTGTTGATATGCAATGGCAACCTAATCATACATTATTATAAATTAATTTGAATGTTCATATAAAATAATTTAGTTATCATATTGTAGTAAATGACTTACACCACGAGTAGGAGCATGAGTGGCTAACTGCCATGGTGGATCAGCAACAATAACATCAAATTGTGTTTCAGCAGCTAACGACTATAATAAACATAAATAAATTATTATCCTATATACATATGCTTTTTTTCCCTTTCTTTTACCAGTACAAATACTTACATCCCAGTCAAAAGTCATGACATTAGCCTTAATAGGTACACACCATTCAGGTGCTTCAAATTCTTCGAGATCTAAAAGAAATAGTTTTTTTATTTATTTATTTATATATATACATATATAAGCACATTTGAAAAAATAAAATAAAAAGAATATATATATATATATATACCTTTCTCGTCCAATTCTTCATGGTTGCCTTTATCTTTTCCAGTAATACGTTCTTCGAGTTGGGCGATTTCAGTTTGTAAAGCATCAATCAAAAGTTGAAGTTCAAGTTCTTTTTGAAGTAATCCTTTTAAAGCATTATCAGGAATTTCATTCTCGTCGAATTCGTCTGAACTTAAGTTGGGACTATTACTTGAAGATGTCATTTTATTATTCTTATTGGTATATATTTTATTTATGTCAAAAAAAAAAAAGTGAAAGGGGAAAAATAAATAATATATTTAAACGCGACTGAATTATTTAGGACGCGCTTATCTGTCGCGAGTCAAAATAAAATAAAAAATTGAAATTATAACGCGTAGAACACACGCTGGAATACTACATATATAACTGCTGTACAAGGCAAAAGATGACAGTTTATATAATGTATACGCAGTTAATTGCTTAAAACTTACTGTGGACTTAACTTTAATAAAAACGGCAACATACAGCAAAAAGGAGGTGTTGTACTAAGTAGTTGTGTGTAAGTGTACACAGATAAATTTACATCTTCTTGATAAATGAGTGTCCTGCTAATAATCAGTACTTTCGTTAAAGAAGACGTGCGTTGATGAGGACCATACGTATCAGATGAACAAATTACATAGTCCAAAATTTGAATCAATATATAGAAACAGTTGTATTTTACTACGTAAATAATGATACATCTATGATAAATAATGACAAAACAAATATATATATACAAGAAAAAGAGAAAGAGTATTGTTATAATGAGTGGTCTATATAACGTCATTTAATCGTTACAAAAAAATGATAGTTGACAACATGATAGGTTTTAGGTATTTAAATGAGATCATAACAAATATTTTCATTAACATTATTAGTCGAATGCTCAATACATATATATACAGATTATTTTATTCGTATTTTCTATTTAAATATAGTGATTCAATAATACCTGTTAATTAATAAACACATAATAAGTATAACTCTTTTAAGGCACAAATAACAAGCGTTTAAGTACAATATAACGAATTTTTTTTGTAATGCATGCTTTAATACAGAGAGATGATGAACATAATCAAAAGTCATTATTATCATTCGAGAAACTTAGGTAAAAACCAAAGTAAAAAAATAAAATAAACAAGCTCAGAGTGCCCTAAAGTATTTTTTCCCTTAGATTTTTAACGTGAAATAAGGAAAAAAAAAAAGAGGCACTATTAAAAACACTTGTATCACGAATAAAGAAGAAGAAGAAGAAGTAATGAACTTTTTGGTGACCGTCAAAGTTTTAATTTCCATAGTTATGACTTGTTTATGACTATTCAAATAATTTCAAATATTAAAATAAGTATGTTGTAATATTGTTAAATAAAAGAGATAAACTTAAGCATCAAAAAGATTATAAACTAATCATCACTGATCATTTCATTGCTAACTCCGAAAAAGCACAGACCCCTTTATAAACTTGGTCTTAGTTTATAACAACACCAAGTGTTGAGTTCCTGAAAAAGGCGAACTTGTTCTGCTTTTGACTTATGTTATTTGCAATGATGACCTTGTATTAAGCGTGGTAGCGATGCCGATCAAATTGGCGCCATTGTCTGTAATGGGTTTCTTCATAATCCCATGTTTAAGAGCGATTTCGTATAGTAGTATTTGAGCGATCATGTTGGAATCAAAAGTAGGTAAAGCGGCGGGTATTACCCATTTAATTAAGTATTCCGTAAAACAATTAAGTATCTGTTTCCGGTTGTTGTTAATTTTTTTTTTTTTTTTTTTTTAAGAATTCACAGAATGTGAAGTGAATTTTATTGACGGCCACTGAAATTTGATGATAGCAGTGGTTGGGTAGACGTGAAATTGACAGATTTTTTTTAACAAACAGATATAACTATATATATAATGACTATTTCAAGGACTTGAAATGGCATTTGCTAGGACTTGGACGGGACTTGGACGGGACTTGGACGGGAGACCTGTTGGCATTGGCTTTCTTCTTTTTCCTGGCGCACTCTTCCATTACGCCTGGGTACGAGGCCCGGTTGTTGTTAAGGGTGGGAAATGGTGTCATAATCCATTATAACGAATATAACTATTTTTTTTTATATATATATTTAATCATGAATTGACATAACTCAGTTTCTAAGCAAAAAAAAATCAAGCCAAAACCGTTGAACTGGTTCTAGCAGTTGAATTAATTTCTGTACGGAACAGTAACTTTTTTTTGAAGTAAAGAGAGTAAATAAGAATGAAACATATACAGTGATTACACTTTGGAATGTTAGGTACACTATGTGTAGTAATGCTTCTATGAAATTTTTACTTTCAGTGTATTATATATGTATATTATGTAGTACGGCACCTTTTCATTAGATCGCTTACTCTCCGTATGTGAACGTTTGTGCCAGTTTTAGCTTTTGAGTTTACAAATAAGCATAGTTTCAGATGATGATAAAAAAATACATACGTAAAGAAATTAAGAAAAAAGTAGATATGGAAGCAGAAAAAAGGGTGCCTATATATGATAGCAAAAAAAGAAACATTATTATCAACAATTTGTTGACGAACTATCTCTTAATAACAAAGAATGATTTGAATATCTTTAATTAACTGCGCGAAAGAATTAAGCAATTACGTACGTAGAAACAAAGAAAAGAGCTGAGATGACGCTTAAGCAATCTCATATTACTGATTTTACGTATCAATTTTAAAAGCGCAGTATCGTATAAACCGGTATTTTACCAAGTATATCCTATAAAAAAAATAGCCGAGAGATGTTACCGGTTTAGAAGAATACAGGTTAAACGAGAAATTACGGTAGAATTTTATTAAACATTTAAATAATTCTATATATTCTATTTTGAAGTATTTTTATAATCATCAAAAATATCGAAATCAGGACCAAAATATCTGACAGGATCACTAATAATTTAAATTGAATTTGAAAATTAATATTTAATATACACGAAAAACATTTACGTAGCCAACCTATAATACTTTACCAAACACGAATAGTAGAATCTTTTCCAATGTTGGTAATTTCATCAATGTCTTTTTGATCAAGCCTGATAACAGTAAGATTGGCTTTGATACGTTCAGGTCTAGCTGATTTGGGAATAATCGAATAACCACGAGAAAGGCCCCAATTAAGCAATATCTGGACTGGTGTAGTATTATACTTTTTGGCAACATTTAAGACCTAGTGATAATATTTGGTAGATATGTAATTAAATTTTCACTGGTACATCCGATTTGGTTCAAGTAATTATTTCAGACTTACAGTAGGGTGATCTAACATGGCAAGTCTTCCACGATGGCCAGGATTAGCAAGAGGACTATTTATAGATATTTTACTTTAATATACACAAATAATTATTTTGTTTAACAACAACATGAGTAATATATACTATGTATACCTGTGTGCAGTGACAACAATGTTATGTTCTTTACAAAATGTCAACAATTCTTCTTGTGGTAGACTTGGATGAATTTCAACCTTACATTAAAAATTATGGGGTTGTCATGTTAACAAGAATAATTTTAAAATAAATAATATTTGTATGATGTATATATATATACCTGATTCACAGCTGGAGGAATCTCACATTCTTTTAAGATCTGCTCCATCATAGGAATAGTAAAATTTGAAAGACCTAAAAATAATTTATATATAAATATGTATACAGATAATGATAATGATGACCTTTTATTTATCTCGCTCTCGGTCTCTCTCTTTTTTTTTTTCTAATTTTATACGTATCTATAAAAAAACACATACCAATACTTTTGACAAGACCAGCTTTAACTAATTCTTCCATTGCACGATATGTATCGATAAATGATACATCACTAATCTCACGATGTCCATTTTCGTCCGTGTGTTTCAAATCCTCAAATTCATAACCATGATATTTCCAACCGAAAGGCCAATGAATGAGATAAAGATCAATATAGTCCATATCAAGTAATTTTAATGATCGTTCACAAGCTGGACGCACATGTTTTGGTTCATGGAATGGTTGTGATAATTTGGTAGTTATAAAAATTTCTTTACGATCGATACCACTTTCACGAACTGCTTTACCTACAACTTCTTCAGTTTCATCTAGAATAAATTAATAATGTTAATAATATGATAGTTAGTCTTCAATATCTTCCTTAATAAATGTTGAGTCTATATATTGCCAATTTGATTTCTTCCGCAGCAAAATGCTAGATACAACTATAGGTTGACTATAGTTATATTTGATAATATTCACTTACAACTATAAGCCGTATCGATATGACGATAACCAGCTTCTAGAGCATATTTTGTTCCTTTGTAAACTTCTGGAGGTGCGTCAGTTCCACCAAAAGTACCATAACCTATGACTGGAAAATCATAACCACTGTTGAGCTATTTATTTATTTTAATATATACATATAAAAAAAGGTTAAAAAAATGATATAGGTTAGTTTTTGTGGTAAAATATAAAAAAAAAAATATTCTCATTTAAAAAAATCATTTAAAAGATTTCGTTTACCTTAAAGATGGGAATGTCTTTTGTCATTCTTTATTTTATTTTATTTTTCTACTAAAAAGTTGTTTACTATGAAAAAAAAATTAAGGGGTAGAAATGGGGAAAATTGGTTTCCTTAGCTATTATGTTATTATTAATAATCTGAAGAATTGATCATTTCTTTTTTTTTTATAATATTGTATGTAATGGATCGTAACACAGCAGCTATTTGTAGATAACAACTTTTTACTTTCAACTCCTTCCTTGCATTAACAACTGCTCTTGATAAAAAAAAAAGCAGTACTAAATAGTAATATATCATTGAGTTGTAAGTTCCTTAAATTTTGACCTGTTTGTTAAGATAGTTCAACAATATTCTCACTTTTTACAACATTTGTTTTTTTTTCTCCTTAGATATCCGCTTTTTGGTGAACAGGTGGTCTTGGTTTTTTCTAAGAAATGGAGAGTTGCTGCAGATATATACACATAGCCGAAAAAAAGTGGTTGTAAAAACATATCTTCAAGTGAGATGTGGTTGTGATAAATTCATTTCAAAAAGTGTCAAATATAATCATAATAGTATCAACAAGAAGATATCTTTTAAAATTGGTGTGTGGTTTTTTGTTTTTACATGAAAAACGTGTAAAACAAAGCAACAAGAAATAAGTCGAGGAAAGGGACGCACTATTACAACAACTCCCGGGCACTAGTGAAATAAAATCATATAATGTTATTCAATGTAGAAGGATTAAAAGCACTTTCAGCTGTATAAAGTCTAAGTAGACATGTTCTTCTCCTTCTTATAGCCATCTAATTCATAACAAGTATATGCACACCAAGTTACTAATATGGGATAATTTACATATATGGCACCCACGAAAAAATTAGATATTTCTTTTGTTTCAATTTCGCATTTTCCAAGCAACAATCATTCAAAGCAAAAATAAATATTTGGATAAATAGATACTATCATAGTGATCATGGTAAATAGCAAAGAGACGATTCTCTATGTATTTTATAAGTTTATAATGTATAATATTACCAAATAGTTGACTTTTTTTTTTATAATAATTGGCTATGTGAGTAAAAACGATTTAGCATAATTTAAATAGAAAAACCCTTTTTCAAACCTGTAAAAATATCATTTTTCTTAGAACAAAAGTGGAGCAAATTTTATTTTCGGTTGAATATTAGGACCGTTACAAAAGTTTATTATAAAATAACTTTTTGAAACGCGAAAGAAAAAAGGTGTAGCTTTTTCCCTTTATATATATATATATATATATATATTTCTTTTTTTTTCCCATGGCAACAACGAAAGAATGGGCTCGGTTACTACTTAACATTGTAGGCCTTTTGTCGAATGCATATGGATTTTTGTCCCTCACAGGTGTATTTCCTCCTGATATTGGTTTTGGTGGTCTTTTCCAGGTTTGTAACAATAATATTAAGTCTTTTGAGGGCGAGAAGTTTATCGTAATAGTGTATCTTCTTGAATTCTTATTAACCTCATATATATATATATATAGTTTTTGACCATTATTGGTTTGACATTAGCAACGGTGACATTTGCTTTAAAAGTTATTCGATTTGTTATTCCTAATGCACTAGAAGGTAAAGAAAAATATTTGACAGGCAAAAAAAAAAAAAAACAGGGGAAACTAACATAAAAAAATATATTTGACATAATTTTATATTTATTTAGGTATATACAAATCCGTTGCCTATGTTACAACACCAGTAAGTACATAATAAATATATATTTATATATATATTATAAAGAAAAGAACATAAGTTACTAAATTCTTTTCTGGTTTCTTTTCATTGATAATAATTTAGTTGGAAGGATTGATTACACTTTTATATTGGCCAATGGTTATTTATAGTAAAGATTTATTACAACATCAAGAAGTACCCTTTGTATTACCATTACCGTTAGATATGTCACTTCATTTATGGCCTGCTGTTTTATTATGGATCGACTTTTTATTATTTGATATCGAATTTGTACGTTCGAAAACCCATATTTATGTAATTTATATCTTTACCCTTTTATATTTGGGTTGGTCCTCTTATTGTTTTGCAAGAAACGGTTTTTGGGTATATCCTTTCTTGGCAGAATTTTCTACTATTGGACGTGCCACTTTCTTTATGCTCTGCGGTAACGTTTGTATTGGAATGTATGAAGCAGGTAAGAAAATTAAATAATATAGAAATTAGATTATTATTTTTTTGCTGACATTATAACTATGGTTTTATAATAGGTGCTTACATTCATAAAAAATTAAATGGTTCTCATATTCAAGCAAAAGAAACCAAAAAGACTAAATCCCAGTAATTTTTATGTATAATATTTTTTAATTTTTTTGAAAACATTTATAACAATTTATATTTAAATCATACAAAATGTAATTATCAAATAAATAAAACCTCATTTTTGTATTTTTAAAAGTTATATATATATTTATATTTTCATAATATAAAAGTATAATATAGAAGGGATATACAACAATTGATGACGTGATTAATAAAAGAACTTTTTTTTAGTGTATAATTATGTATGTAAATATCTGTATGTAATATGTGTGTTTGTATGTGTATGTGTGTGTGTGTGTGTGTATATGTAAGACTTTTTTCGTGAAAGGAAAATGTAATAAGGGAAAGGGGATTTCAACACACCCAATTTTAATATGTTATATGTATAATAATGTTATTAATCATGCATAATGACAAATATATCTACATCTCCATTGCTTCATCTTCTCTTCCTTGTTGTGGATTTGATTCTGATACTACTGTGGTCGTTTTTTGTTCATTATTATTATTAGATGATTCTTTGTTTTCTTCTTTCTTAATAAGATCAGCACTTTCTCCTAATACAATTCGTTCTACTTCACTTTCATCAGCAACTGAAAATTGACGATCACTAGGATTTTCTTTCTTATTAAGTACAAGTGATCGATGACCTCCAGTAAATGGTTGAGGTGGAACAGTGTGCTTATAAAAACATCCAGGTCTTGTACATGAACCATCATATTTACACTATACAAATCATATTAATTAACCTGATCATTACAATATATAACCCCACACAGTGTCTCTCCTCTTTCCTCTTTACAACTAAATAAAACTTACAAGAGTTTCAGATGCAGGGGTTTTATCATCATCTCCAGGATGAATGAAATGACATCCAGGTCGTTTACATTGATCACCCATTTTACAAGGAATTGGAACACGTTTAATAGGTCCTGTAGAAGCAACAGTTGAAGGTTCAGTAGCAGTTACAGTTACAGGTTGTTCTGGGTGAACAAATGGACACATTGGATTAGTACAATAAGGAAAGAACTTGCAAGGAATCGGTCGTTTTATTGGCATAGACATCATCATAGGTTGTTGTTGTTGTTGAGTTGGTGAAACTTCAGGATGAATAAACATACATTCATTTGTAGGTTTAGAACAATTTGGGAAATCACTGAAAAAAAAAATAAGTTAATTGAACATCATTTAAATTCCCCTCCCAACTCTTTTCCAGTTTTCTTTTTTCTTTCACTTACGGGCAAATTGTTTTTGGATGAAAGTAAATACACTTTTCTCCTTGTGAACATGATGGCCAATACTTGCAACGTTCTACTGGCTGTTGAGTTGTTGATGATACTGGTCTGGTTGTTCCACCTAATCGATCAAAAACAGAAGGTCGTGCTAATGTTTTTTTTTAAAAAAAAAATAGACAGCATATATTTAATACAAGTTTTTTCCCCATAATCCACATCTCATACACACTATATCAAATAAAAAAGTAACTTTGCATACAATTTTGTTTTTGAGTTCCATTTGAATCGAGAATTTGTACTTGACGTCCGTTTATTGATCGTTGTTGTTGATGACGACCATTAGGATCATGGAGTCGATCCTCAATGTTTTTACGATAAGGTGATCGTTCACGATCTCGACCTCGTGGTCTTACTTCTGGTGATCGCGATCGCGATCGTGAACGTCGAATGTTTTGTGTTGACCCATTAATACTACCAATAGCATGAGCGAAAATACGATTGCCTCGTGGTTTATTAGTTGTTTCAGTTGTATTGGATTCCTTTATAGGTGATTGTTGTTTTTGTTCTGGTGGTGGCGCTGGATTTTCAAGTTCATTAGCTCGTGCAAAAATCCAATCAGTAAGATCAGTATCTAAAAAATTTAAAAAAAGTTTTAATCATGCATTTAGTATCTTAACATTAACCACATTAAGAACCATGAAATACCCCTAATCCAATTCATATAAACGCTTACTATAATCAGATCCAACCACTGTTTAATCAACAAAAAGAAAAAAAAACAATCGATTAGTATTATATTTTCAGATCAAAAGTTTTTAAATATTTTAACACGACGTAAAAAAAAAAAAAGCTTACATTGTTGAAGTTCATGGTTTACATTATCAGCTGAATTTCCAGACTTGAGTAAATTAATAATATATTGTGCCAATGTAGCATCTATATATACATGAAAATATAATAATCAATAAACGAGGTACATTATAAACAGCAATAGTTAAAGAAAAGAAAAAGACTGCGCACCTGAAGAATCAGCATACTCATAAGTTATACACTTTGCTTGAATCTCGTTCTAATAATAAAAAAATAAAAAAATCAGTTTATTTGAATTAAATTAAATAACATTGAAAAATAATAAGAATAATTACCTCAAGTGTACTCCAATGTTCTGGTTGCATACTTTAATTTTTATTTGGTTCAAAGTTTAAAAAGAAGACTTTGGAAAAAAAAAAAATAAGGAAGCTTTCAACTTTTTTTTTATTTTATTTTTTATTCGCCGATGTAAAATAATAAATAAATTGAATACTCATTCTTTTTTGAAACAGTATAATGAAAATATGCTTTTTGCATAAAAAAAAATTCATACATTTAAAAAGAGTCAACGTCAAAATTTTGATTCCCAACCTTTTTCGATCCTCAGTCATTGACATACATCTATTTGACGTTTTCTTATAATTAAATAAATGAGATTCATTATTTGTATGATTGTTGTCCAAGCAACGAAAATATCATTAACATTGGCATACGTATATATCTATACACAATTGTAGTAACATGATGTAAAGAAAGAATTTATAGACAGTATAGATAGTAGATGTATGTCTATATAATGATAACCACTTGTCACCTAATAAGAGATGTATTCTTTTTCTGTTGGTATTATATTTATAGTTTTTTCTGTACAACAACTTTAATACTACGTATAAATGTGCTGAATAAATAAAACAATGTATCCAAATGGATGCTTTGGTATAATTTGATCATACGAGTGTGTGTTTGTGTTTGTGCGTTCGCGTAAAAACAAAATCAGCTGAAAAAATCATCAAAACTTCTTTGGACAAAGAGTCACCAACACCAAAATTGTTTATTGCTTTATAGATCAGTTTTCCAGCATCCGCTATTTCTATTTGACAGCATTTAGTTGCCATCACTACCTTATCTTTTATGAATATGCAAATACGTACCTTTTTGAGTGATATGGAATTATTTGATTTAATGCTTAGCAACATACACTTGTTCCTTTATGGTTTCATGGTCTTTTTTTTAAAAAAAAAAAAATATTGACTAAAATGCTTATATCCGACCTACTTCGTATATGATGTTTACATTTCCACAAGAAAAGAGAGAAAAGAACTACTATAAACTAACCCATTCAATTCCACTTTTCTTTAAGCAAAGAGGCGGGATCTCCTTTTAAAAAAAAAATTAGTTTTTTGTAACTCATGACACCATGGTTTTATGCACTCAAGAAGCTTATTTAACGGGCTAAGCCAAATTTCTATTTTTGGATTAAACATTACCCTCTTTCCTCCTGAGTAAATAGTATGAAATGGAGAAATTATATAAATAATGTGTTGTGTATTTTAGATTTTAAATCATTAAGATTTCTAAGTTAAATAATAATAAATCTTGGCATTTATTAATAAGAAGGAGTTGAAGTCTAAACATGTACCGGGAGGGTACTACTTTAACTTATCATAATAAAATTAAATCTTTTTTAGAACTTTTCTATTGTGCGGATGGACTAATTTTTCCCTATACAATCTTTTTTTAGAATATAACTAAAATGGTATAGTATAAATTTTTTTATTTTACAACACCAAAATATTCCTAGTTTTAAAATAATTTTATTTTTCACGAAACGTCTATGATAAAATTATACAATATTTATTCTTTGATTTATTAAAAAAAAAGAAACTACAAAATAAATATGATTCATTAAATATGCTCTTGTTATTAGTATTAGTATTATTTTTTAATGACATCATTTTGGAAGAATATGGATTATCCGGATCAACGGACCGCTCCTTCTTTTATACATCTTGTACTCTCTTGGCTGTATCACACACAACACACAAATCGATTTAAAAATAAAATAGTAAATTTTAGAGGGTTTAGAATTGGCCACAGTGGCGCATTATTACTCTCACAAAACAAAAAGAGAGAGAGAGAATACTTTTGATGATATATGGTAATTTGAAATAGTACTCCGAAATGCCAAGGTTCGTTTTTTTTTTTGAGGTAGTACAAAACGGATCAAGCCCGCCACAAACCAAATCCTTATGAGTAAACAATCTAAAAAAAAAGCTAAGCAAAAAGAAAAGGGGCACGGCATATAATCCGTCGTTTATAAAAAAAAATACTGGGTAGCCAGGAAACTTTCTTTTTTTATAAAAAGACTTTTTTTTTTCTTTCTCTCCTCTTTTCTTTTTTTCTCCTCTTTTCGTTTTCACTTTTATTTTTTGTTTTTTTTTCTCTTCAAACACACATTATTATATAAATGAAAAAGTTCTCTCTTACACTTCTATTACTTGGATTGTTATCACAATTTGTGAACGCTTTGCCTTTAGTGGCACGCGATCCTCTATCAGAACAAAATACTATTACATTTGATGGTAAGTAATATATATTATTTCTATAGTAGAAAAACAGTAAAAACAAAAGACAAAAAGAATAAATAAAGTATTAATATACTTCTTTTAATTATTATTAGTGGCTGGTCATTCTGTATCGGTTCATGCAGTTGTTCTTTCGATTATTTTATTCGTTGCTGGTGCTTATTTATGTTTCGTTGGTGGTGTACATCAACACTTTACCATGTTTATCGTCGGTTTCCTTGTAGGTGCAAATATCGCATATATCGTTCTTAGTAATGCAAAACAAGATTATGGTGAAAATACACAAACAATTCTTTTGGTCGTATCTATTATTGCTGGTGTCCTTGCGGGTGCAATTTTATCATGCTGTTTCTTCTTGGCAGTCTATTTATTAGGTGGTGTATTAGGTTACTTGCTTGCACTTTGGTTGTTAGCTTGGGACGATGGAGGTTTGATTACAACAAGTTGGGGTCGTGCTATTCTTATCATCGTCTTTGTTATTGTGGGTATCGTTCTTATTGCCTTCTTTGAACGAACCATCATTGTTATTGCTACCGCATTCATTGGTTCCTTCTTGGTCTTCTTTGGTATCGATTTATATGTCCAAACTGGATTTACAGATGCCGTTGCATCTTTCTTACATGCTCGGGATCCAGACACATTAATCCTATCTTCATCGGGTGTACGTGGTATGCTGGGTGGTACTTTGGGTTTGACAGTTTTGTCCATTTTAATTCAATGGTTGTTAATTCGTAAACGAAGTCAACCTGTTGCTGCTTGGTCTCAACAATATCCTATGCGTGGTGGTGGTGGTTATGGTTGGCGTCGTGTCAACTAAAAAAAAAATCTCTCCCTCATTTATCAAACAACAACAATAACAAAAACCTACTACTATTATTATTACTTCCTTTTTGTATATCATTTAACTCTCTCCTCCTATTTCTTAAAAAAAACAAAAAGATCCCTCCCTTCCCATTCTATCCCATTTTTCTATTATCATTATAACTTCTTTTTGTTTTAGCCTTCTATATATTATATATTTTGTAAATACCCTTTAGGAATTTATATATACAGTTTCTTTTTCTCTTTATCGCTTTCTTTCTGTACCATTCATTATATAAAAGAATTATTTTAACAAACAACTTCATATTCATTCATTATCTCAGGAATAAGGGACTCGGGAAGAAATATGAGAAGAAAAAGATTATAGCAATTGTTTTAGATTGGGCTTATAGGTTTTTTTTTTCTTTTTCTAATCTTAAAAGAGTTGGGTTGCTTTTTTGGCTAGTGTTCAAATTAGGTTTAGTGCGGTTAAACGGGGTACGGAGCCGAAAGGAAAATATAAATGGATTCGAGACTTAATTTTTTTTTTTAATTAATGCAGTTTCAAAAAAATAAAATAATAATTATTAGTTTTAAATCGAATAATCAAAAGGAAAACATGTTTCAATCAAGAATTGAGTTAAAAAAAACATTCTTTTTTTATTTATTTGTTGTTTTCTGTTAGTGATGATCCTTTGATTTTTTTATGTGTAACCTGACAACAAAATAGCATTCCAATTATCTCATCATATTAGTTAATGTTTTTCGACATATATTACAGTATGAAAAATTTTAGGCAACAATAGCGGTATTGTTTTTTGTTTTTACTTGGAACTTGACTGTTGATATTCTAATTATTACTCAAATAGTAAAGTTATTAATGGTACGTGTTCAACGACACTTCTATTTTTCTTTTTGCTGCACGTTTCCCTCTTTCTTTACTTTTTATCCTAAGGATGTGAAAATAGCACATGATAGTAAATAATAATGAATTATATTAATTATTTCGTTACGAAAACTTTTTCTTATTTTTTATTATTACAATAATATTATATTATTAAAAAGCAAATATATTAAGAAATTTGCCTAAGAAAAGGATTACTAAATGACCTCTTTTTTTGTTTTCTTTATTAAATAGAAATTGGCTCAGATTCATGCGTGATGTCGTACAATAATAGTAAAGAAAAAAAAAAGGAAGTTTCTTACACATAGCCGTCTTTTCATATTTTCGAATAACCACTATGTATGTAGAAATTGAAAGAACTATGTAATATATATAATTTTTATTAAAAAATACTTATCATATAATTATTTTTTTATATTGTCTTGTAAATTTAAAATATAAAAATAAGTGTAAGTCTTTTTACTACCTATATTAAAATTGCCTTCTTGTCAAATGGGTAGCACAGCTGCTATAAATTTATTGTTATTAAAAGAACTTAATTAGGTTACGTATGTAACATGACAAAATCATAGCAGCTCAAACCCGCTTTTCTTTTTTCTTTTATCATTTAATATATGAATAAAAATTACCTTTTGGTTCTCTCACAACAATTATAACCAATGCTAAATAAGTACTCTTTCAGAAATATATTGTTTTTTTTATACGTAGAAGTAAACAAACGCGATAATTTATACATGTGTTATAATAATAAATAATAGCGAATGACAAGACTCTTACTAATCACAAGTAGTTATTTTTGTTGCTATTAGTTATGGTACGTATACATAATGTATCATGTCTTTTATTTAAAATCCTAATGCAAATAATATATAGTATATGAATTACTCACCTTTTAAAAAAATGACGAAGAAAAAAAGTATGATATTAGTAAAAGTTATAGTGCATATGATAATTACAAGACCATATGAAAAATTAAAGCCTAAAAACATGATGAAGTATATTCATATAACTGACATAATAGATGATAAAAATCTTCAGCTGTCAATACAAACAAGTAAATTTCAATACATTTCTGTGTAATAAATAATTATACTTACTCACCATTCCTTTTCTTTTGAGAAAAGAAACGGCTAAATATATCATAGGAACTATTTTTGTGTCAATAAGAATGGTGTTTTGGGTTATATGTATTGTGTCAGTCTTCTTCTGTTCTTATTTTCGTATTTTTGCTATGTTATCGGCTGGATCACAGTAAACACATACACATGCGAACACAGAAGATAGATTCTTCAATAAATACTTAGGGGTTATTGATTTGAATAGACCAAAAGATAACAATAACTGCATTTATCCACCCACATAATTGATTTAATTTATCCCTTATACATGGGTAGCAAACACATCAATAACACCACAGGGCTAAAAAAAATTAATCAATTTTTCTTGTCTTTAAAAGTTTATATATCAGTTAGTAAAGGACAATCTCTTGTAACTAATTCCTTCGTTTATATTTATTCATCACATTTTACCCTCTGTTACGTCACTAGTGTTGATTTAATTTTCTCTGTGACATTTTTTTTCCAAATCAACACTCTTTCCATATATAAAAGTGAAAAAGAATGGGGTACGTTGAATCATACCAAATTTTTTTTCACAACTTAAAAACTTTTTTATAGGACATGAATCCCCCAACATTTCCACGTGATACGAATGCCTATATCATATTACTGTTGGGAGTTCCTATGTTTTTTTTGTTTGTCGTGAGTTGAAAAGATGTGAATATTCACAAATAGATAATTCTCAAATCTATTTTGGATGTCTTGCTCAACAATCTCATCACACATATCGTCGTTTTATCAACATGTAGAAAGAATAGATTACCATTGCTATATATGAATTGCCCAAATCAAGATTATAATCATCGTTGCTGTACCATTGAATAAAATCCGCAGTCATATCAAGACTCTTTTTATACACAGTCTGAAATGATGAATGAATTGTGTAATATCAAAGTCCCGCGATATGTTAAACGATTTTATCAAAGAACTACTGACAACCATTTACGAGCACTTGGGCAAGTTGCACATACCTTTCATATTACCATCCGCAACATATCTCTACGCTATACCGACGACGAATTTGAGGAGAAAAAAAAAGTAGCATCATTCTTTGAAGGTTTAGAATCGGTCATATCGAAAAGCCGTGATCGAAATTCCTCATGTTCATCAAGATTTTATGTAATTCTATAATACATATTATTTATGTTATTGATATGCATTTACAGCAGTACTCGATAAAATCCGGTCAGTTGTGCGGAAAATTCCCGTTGTTGTCCGAATACTACTGCAAAATTACATAAGTCCCACTAAAATTCTCAATTTCCACATGAAAATGGGTGAAACTACATAAATTTTCGCAATACGTTCCTTCATTGAAGCCTTCTTCTGCCTTGTTGAATCATCTTATTAATTTAATAAATACTGATGAACTTTTTCGAAATTAAAATGTTGTACGTACTTCGTCCATAAAAGGATATAAAGTAGAAAAAGAAAACTCAGTAATTATAGAATGTGTGAATACAATACGTAGGTCAAAAAAAAATACGTACGTATTATAGATTCAAGGTTTCGTGAGATATTTGAATGATAAAAAGATTTGGGTCAGTGGTTTTGCGCTCCTATATTATTTTTACGCCGAAGTTTTTGCATCGAAGAATTTGCGTTGTCATTTGTAATTCTCTTAGATCAACATTCACTTTATTCGAAAACTATCCGTGTAGGCTAACAAATTGCTAGAAAATGTTCTTTTTTCAAGGCAGACATCAAAAATGAATGGGTATGTTTGAACCATCCAAATATACAGTCATCCTTTGTTACTCATTGGAGCGCTGTTGAATAATATTTAGCTGATACGTATCAGGCTTGGATAGAATACAATAATACGTAACCATACGTAGCAATAAAATATATGTGTTATAAAGGTATGGAAGTAGACAATCAGCTTAGCGCTCAGTGTATATTAATTGTTGATGTCAAATTTGTTTTTATATAATAAGTTGTAGATACTTATGAGCCGAAAAACATTTGTAACAATGATGTTATATGCTTTTTGTTGATACTTGACAATATGCAGTGCAAGGAAGAGTGTAATTTCTTGTTGGTACCTTGTTTATGTTGTTGCCGTGTTTGCAGTAAAGCAGCATAACCCGTCTTGAATTATGACAATATATGACAAATATAAAATATTGTTGGTGTCAACCCTTTTTGAACAGAGTAAAATAAGTATAAAGCACAGTGCAATATAGTTCTTTTGATGATGTATGCATTAGATAGAAGTCCATCCGTCATTTTTACATTTGATGTTTTATAAAAATAAACTACGTAAAATTAATGGTTGACATCCAATTTCCTGTCAGAAATAATATATTTTATCAGCTTGAATTGTTTACCTTGTTTTGGGACCGAGACATAACCACTAGTCACATAAAAAAATAGCAAGGTATTAATATAAATTACCGAATGACAAAAGGTTAGATCAATTCATTTTTTGAGAAAAAAACATCTCCTTTCTTACGCTAGTATCTTAGTACGTAGTACAATCAAAATACAAATCTTGAGTGATGATGCTATTTTCAAATGCCAGTATCATCAAGAATATGTGTGCTTTTTATTTGTTTGGGTTGATTTTTGAAGGGTACTGGTGCAATAAAATTGACATGGTCGTATATGTTGATTGAGAAAGGGTCCTGTAAAATAGTGTTCTTGGATATTTGTTGCTGTGATATTTTTTACAAGTCTTGACCCCATTGAAAGTGAGAAGTCGTCATAGGAGGGCAAGACGTGGCAATCGATCCAGTGGCATTAAAAGAGCACATCCAGCACCCTAAAGTAAAAATAGAGATTGTGTATTTTTCTCTTCTTGATGCCCATATGGTTTTATATAGTGTGTGTAGATGTAGCATTGAAATAGAAAGAAAGAGTGTGCGCCAAGGATTATAACAACAACAGCATATATACAAAGTCTGCACCCATTTAAAATGAAAAGCTCAAATATGTATTCTCACAAACATAAAAGAAAAGTAGCAAATTGTCAATGAAAATTAATGGTAGCTTTTTATTCAATTAATAACAAAGAATAAATAGTTTTATAATCTTGCTCATTTATGTGTTATCCCCTTTCCATCTAAAAGAAAATGGAGTTATCACATGAGCATAAAACACAGCTTCCGTTCTCATCACTGAATCAAAAATGTCTACAGCCCGATGAGACAGAGGCCCACGTTCGCGTCATTCTCCACAGAACCAAAAATGTTTACTGCCCGAAGAATATCCGGTCTTTTGTACCAAAAGATCATATTTCACCATCTTTTTTTTAAAAAAAAAGTGCATGATCACGGAAAGCTGTGTCTTGGAGAAAGTAAAAACCTGCAGTTCTTTGCTTATTGTATAATTGAGTAGTGGAGTCACGACCACACGCGTTTACTGAGATAAACCCACCATGCAATTTTCTTCTAAAGAAATTATAAGGTGGGAGTCAGCTAAAAGGGAGTTTTTAGGACCCGACTTTGAACCATTATAAATATTTATCTACACACGCGATTAACGCGAAACATAGTGGAATTGATAGCTTTGATGAGACGAACACAATGTACTAATTTTGTTTTTGAGGTGAATTCTTACTGCAGGGACGCAAACATTTTTTTTTTTTTTTGCATTTGAGTTTTACACCAGTTCATTTAAATTAGATTCAATCTCGATTATATTCTTACATCAATAAAATCACACACTCAATGGCAAGACCGTAGAGAAGATCCACTATTGGTAAATTTGATTATATCAAAGGAAAAAAAGCAAAACTTGAAAGTTAACAAATTTTACAAATTGAGCAAGAAGCCTTTATCCAAAGTATAATTGTGAATGCAATTGGATTGAAAGGGTATAGGCTGAAATGAAAAAGATTGCAAGGGAAGAAATGTGATTATTTTTTTAAATTATTACAAAATCGTGTTAAAGACCTGCCCAAAAGAATCTCAATACAGCACATTATTCATTGGGAACAACGTGCGGGCCTGGAAATTCATTGAAATGTACAGCAGAAGACTAGAGCTGAATGGGCAGCCAAAAAGTACAAAAGTCACCAACAACTTTATCTCCTTACCTCTTTAAAAAAAAAACTGCTCAACACATAAACATTCACGCTCATACACACAGAATTTGTAAGTGACAGCTCTCAATTTTACGTATCAAATATATTGCGCTCATTATGGATTTATTAATATACACCATCAAGTAGATTGTTTTGACGGCTCCACAACCTTTATTCGCTTTACCTCCGACTCGTAATGCCAGTCCTTCTTTTGATAAATTGGACGCGTACGTATTGGGCCAAGTCTTTCTATATTTGACTTTGCATGAACTTTCACAACTTCCCTTAGTATGTCACAAGCTACGCAACGCTGTTCTATCTCAAAGTCATACACATGGGAGTTCACTGACGAAAATATTGAAAGATTTCCCGCTCTGGCTGTATCATTATCCAATATAGTTTGATAAAGACTGTAAGCCAGAGTACATTCACCGCGATTATGACTAGACGACTCGAGCAATTCAAGTCAGTTACTACGCTTGATTTATCGTATGCTACAACGTTATCCAGCCGAGCCGCTCGTACTTTTATCCGTGATTTGTATCGACTTGACCGAGGATGGACTTTACGCCTGCCGTTAGACTCGAGTATTAATGTCTTAAAAACAATACAAGCACGTTTCGAGAGACCAAAACGCAAGATAAACATCTAAACAGTCATTCGGTCAGTTGCTTTAACAACAATAAATACAACCACTACATCATCACCGTCGCCTGTCACTAGGAATGCACCCGATGAAAATACTTCTCCCTCACAAACTGATATGTCCATCCCTTATTCAAGTGCTGGATTGACTAACCGTGACACGAACAAAATGTTAAGTTTAATCCCGTGGTTGGGGCATAAAAGACCCAATGATATTACTAATACACCTTTGCATCCCAAAGATGTTAACTTGGATGAATGGGAAACACCACCCATTGCTCGTGAGGTGAAGCTGAGGTGTAAGATAGAATAATAATTTAATTCAACAATGTAAAAAAGTAAATAAAATGATGAGTCCTTTGAAACGGTGTTTATTCTTAAGAAAGAATATAAAGTTAATTATTCTATGTACTACTTGGTCTATTTATATAAATTGTTTATTATGATGGGTTATTTCTGGTATGTCACCTGAAGAATGTATTCTAAAGAACGTTACCTTAAGGTATGATAACTTTGTTCTTGGGAAGATCCTTTTTAGCTTTATCAGGGGTACACCCTTAGAATCTCTGGTATTTTTACATTCTTAATTCAATGACACTACAGAAGCGCCTGGCCATTCTTATAGGGAAAGTAAAAGAAATATACCCGAAACTACCAGCACCAGCAGATCCCAACACCACAAATGAAGAAATTACAGGACCACTACGTACATAGGTTGCTCAATTGTGGCGAATACAAAAAACTGGATGTATCGTCGCCTATCTCAGACAGTCGTCTTCCACCAAATGCACCAATAAAAAACATGAATGATATTCAAGCAGCCATAATTGAATATGGATCACAACTGCTAGAGTCTATTATTATGTTCGATAGTAATTGGTTTTTTATTACAAGCGTGGATGTGTTTTTGCACAACAATCCATCAATCGATGACTGTGTAGACGGGGGTAAACCAACTACCAGAATACCCCCAAGGCAATATTGAAACCTCACAAGACATCCAAAGGATCGTACTACTTCAATGAGTTGTCAGTATATATTGGTTATCTTGAATTCCAGGTGAATGGAGGTTTTTTTATAGACAAATTGAATCAAAAACACAAGGCATTTTTAGAATATGCAATCCACGATCTTACAAAATCATTACAGGAAACCAAGACGTCGAACATCATGTTTATTCTTGAAAATTATCCAGAGTTTACACAGTCCAATCGTCATCTACGCCAATACGCCAACGCCAGTGCATTATTACCTTGGTCATTGCAAAGTTTACGATTTGTGAAGCGTGGAATGTATCCAATAAACTCATTAGCATTTGATAATCATGTGGTATTTGAATCCAATAAAACAGTTTCTGTTCACATGGTCGCAAACATTATTATATGTTCGATAGCAAAGGGCACTATGGAAAAAGAAACGTTAGTGAGTATCATAAAAATGTTGGCGAGGATTGACGTGTACAAACATCACTGGGATAACAAAAGGAAGAATTTAAAAAAAATTACAAATCAAGTTACAAGGGGCGGTGAATATATCAAGATATTCTGTTGCTGTCATTGATGTATTGGTTAAAATGGAACAAGATATTCGGACGGGTGATTCAGAAGAACACCTTACGGGCTTTATCGTTCGAGAAAAAGATACCGTTTTAGATAGGGTTATTAGTGGTGGCTATAGTGGTGCGATCACACAACAAAACAAAAAAATATGCAGTAATTTCGAAAAGAATTGTCCGGATACCCTTTAAATAACTATTTTAATTTTTTTTTATATATATCAAACATCATGATGTTTATGAATGAAGCACAAGTATAATATACTTTTTATGTATTATTTTAAAATCCCCATATAGTACTTTTTTTGGGTTATTTTCTTCTTGTTGTTTATGTATGTATCTGAACTTTCTTTACCTTTTCTACTCAGCACATCCTTCATCCTACAGACTTTATAATATTCTTGTTAAGAAAATGTGGTTAAACACAACATATCATACTTGTGTGTATTTTTTTTTATAATAAAAATAATTCAGCGATAATAATATTACAGGCCACGCAAATAAGCCTACATATATACCTTTTAGATTGATGATAAGGAAGCCTTATAGAATGAACTAAACCATTTAACGGTTTTCAGGTAATAACAAGGACATGTGTGTATTCTATTAATAATAACTGCAGGGATTGTGACCGTAGTGATAATGTCGTTTTTTCTTCCTTTTTTATGTAATCGATAATAGAATAAACAGTTCGTATACATATACGTGTACACATAGAATTTTATCATTTCCACTTTCCACGCAATTTTTGTAGTTGTTTTCATTTACACATTGGGAGAGGTGTAACAAATACAATTGGCATCAATATACTATATACAGTACATCACTACAGTATTGACAATCAATCACTTATTGACAATTTCCATTATGTTGATAGCTTCATTTCTGTAAGATATTTTTATTGTCTTGTGATATACAAAACAATATCACATACGTTATACAGTCTTTTGACAATCTAAAAAAAAACACTCCATACTTTTTGCCCATTAAAGTTTTCAATGTTGTTACAAGCTTGTACAAGTTTCTTTCTTCCTATTATCAAGTATCATGCAAGCAATCTAGCACCATCAATAGTAACCCGTCTCTGGTTTCCTTTTTGGAACAATGAACATGCACCATTATGTAAGACTCAAAAAAAAGTTAATTACTTAATTTATACATGTGGAAATTTTCGATGACGAGACAGCAACAGAGGAAACTTTGGAGAAGAGTTATCCATTATCACCAGAACACAGCATGAATAATAATTTATATCTCTTGTCTACCAAAATAGCTTATACTACACACTTTTTACCATTTTTCCTTTTGTAATTATTATATGTACTGTATATATATATATATATATATATCTTAAGTTATTTCTTTCCCCCCTCTCAACTTCGGTTATAGCCACTTGCGTATCTCTTTTGAATATATATAATTCTACTCAATTGTACGTACCACAAGAAAGCGACCACATGCCCAAAGACTCCAGTCTATACGCCTTTCATTTAATAAAAATAAATTTAAACTATATGCTCTACATACATCATAGTGGTATTTTATTATGTTGATATACGTATATTGAAGGAAGGATCATCTTAATATAGTAAAGTATTTAATAACCATCTACCATTTTATTTAGTTCAAACGCTTTTAAAAAATTAGTTATTTAAATGATACACATCGTTGTTCATACTTTTTACATCCAACTATTTTAGCTTTGCTGTCATAAACATATTTCATGATTCTTTTTTCATCTCTTAAAATTTTTAAAAATGGTTTAGTAAAAGACTATAATAAAAAAAAATGGTGTTGAATATTCAAAACTGGTTTATATTTTTGATATTTTGAGAGGGTGAAATGGGCAGATATTACAATGTTAGCACACATGTTAGTTATGCAAAGAGGTCCAAAATAAAGTAACCTTTGACCTACGCAAAACTTGGAAGATATGACTATCAATAAAATTGAGGCGGGGTTCACCCGACACCATCGTGTAAGTGGATCGCTCGTGTATAAAGTAACTATTCTATAAAGTAGTTCTATAGAGATTAGCAATTTAATGCTTCATCAAATGAACCGTTCTCTACAACCCACCATCTTGAATAATTCGTGCGATACATATTTTCAATTGTGAAAGACGGAAAAAACAAAACTTATGGTGATATATTTTTTTTTCTGGTAGCAACTATGATTATAGGTGGAAATGAGAAAAAATGTAGCCTGTACGTAAAATCATGACAACGTTCTATCTTGTAGACTTTCTTTTCTTTTGCTTTCTCGAAACATTATGTTATAATGTGACAAAAGCATGAAAAGTTGATTGTGCCGGAGGGATCAATTCTTAGAAATCATTTTCCAATGATTATCTCGAAAAAAAAAAAAAACACCGTAGTTATTCGTTGGACTTAAATAAAAACACCTGGCGCATAATCGCAACCGCGATCTTTTGTTTTCCCTAGCAACGCAAAATCTTTTATACATAATCCAAAATTACCATTCTTATTGACGCAAAAGCAGTCGTGTTGTTTTACTTCCAGTCCATTTTTAGTTAACTAAATAAGAAAAGAAAATGTGATAGCAACAATTAGATATGGAATTCACCGGGGAATCTTTTTGCGGATCTTATGGGCTCGGTGTCAAAAAAAAAAAAAATGTTACCGACCCGATGAAAAGAGGGAGTTGGGGGGAGCATTGAAACATTATGGAAATGGAATTTAGCCGGCGTTCCGCTGCATTGATTAAAGGGTTAAAGTTAACCCCCCCTCCCTTTTGCACAAACTTTTTGAAAAATAGCAGTAATAAAGATCCAGATCAAGAAAAGAACTTCTTTGACATGAAAGATACTTGATTTGGTTCCAGTTTATTAATAAAAGCTTATTTTTTTTAGATAAAGAAGATAAATTGAATAGAATTAGAATCTAAATATATTTAAAAGGAATAAATAAACAGATGGATTTTTTTTTTTATATTTATGCAAATGACACGAAATAAAGTTTTACTCTCTTTTTTCTTTCTCACAATTTTCTTCTTTTTTTTAAAAAAAATAACTATTACTTTTTTTTTTCATTTATATATAATAACAATGGCATGGCGATGTTCAGGTGCAATTTTATTATATATTATTATAACTACTGCTAGTTATTTTAAAAGTTAAAAAACTAACTTTCTTAAAACAGGTGAAACGAATTTAGAGCTCGTAGAGAACTTATTTCGTAAAGGAATTATTAAAAGTAACCGTGTTCTTGAAGCTATGAAAGCTGTTGACAGGTAAAAAGCTTAAGAAATTAATATAACAAATAATAATGACGACATGAATGTAGAAATTATAATAATAATGACGGAATGAATATAACAAACTTTTTTAAATCTTTGAAAATGACATGAAACCAAAAAAAATATCAATAAAAATAATTGGGTGCTATAAATAAATATATAGAAATGATTACTCTCCTCGTCGTCCTTACTCGGATCACCCTCAAAGTATTGGTTACGGAGCAACTATATCCGCACCGTGAGTAAAAATAAAAATAAAATAAAATAGAATCTAGACTTAGTTATATATTTAATATTAGACATATGCACGCTTACGCGTTAGAAAAAATGCAAGATTATTTGAAACCAGGAATGAAAGGTAAAATGTTCTTTCTTGAAAAAACAAAAAGCAAAATATTAAAAAACATATTTTTATACATTTTTATAGCGTTGGATGTTGGCTCTGGTAGTGGTTATTTAACTGTTTGTATGGCTGATATGGTAAAGACATATATATAAAATGGTTAGAAAGAAAAAAAAATGGAAAAAAGAAATTTGGATAAATGTTTATTTTTAATTTAAATTATATGAAACACTACGAAAAAAAAAAGGTTGGACCAGAAGGACAAGTAATAGGAATTGAACATATTCAAGAATTAGTAGATATGTCAAATCGTAATGTGAGAAAACAACGTGCAGATTGGATAGATAATGGTAGAGTCAAATTTATTACTGGTGATGGGCGTCAAGGTTATCCCGAAGGATCACTTTATGATTGCATGTATGTTTTTTTTTTCGTTATTATTTTAAGTGGCCGCCAAACAAAAAATACTTTTACCGGCTATGTAAGGAAAGTTTCCGGTCTAGGGTGTTTCTTTTAACCGTAATTTCCTTAATTGTAATGTCTAGCCATGTGGGTGCAGCAGCTAGTGAGAAACCTACCAAATTATTAGACCAGTTGAAGTCACCAGGAATGTGAGTAATGAGTTACATTTATTGAGAGTCTTGTTTTTATAATTATAATATTTAAAAAGAAAAATGAATGATTAAATGACTCTCAATGTCAATTATAATAGGTTATTATCCCCTGTAGGTACTACATTACAATCCATGATGATCTATCATAAAGAAAAAGATGGTACAATCAAAGAAGAGAAATGGTTAGGAGTGCAGGTAAGTTTTCTGTTTTAAAATGAAAATCACCAAATTCTGAATCCCTGGGGCAGAAATAAAAAGCGGAGTTTTATTTTTACTAATTCATCTTTTGTTATCCAAACCCACCCCCCTTGTCCACCTTTTTGGCAGTATGTTCCATTAACCGACAAAGACCAGCAATATGACATATAATCATTTTTTTGGGGGGGGGGGTACCTAAGGATTATTGACAAAACTAAATAGTGGAAATCGAACTTTATTTTTTTTTCTTTGGCTGTATGTCATAACCTTCAAGGAAAAACAACAAGAAAAGAAAAAAAAGCAGGATTTTTTGTTCTTTTTCTTCTTTCTTCTTCTTTCTTTTTTTTAATCATTTTCTTTTTCTATCTCTCTCTTTTTCTCTTTTTCTTTCTTTTTAATTATTCATTAACAACATACATACTTTCTTTTTCTTTAAAAAAAAAGAGAGAGAAGGTTGCATTAAAAAAGAAAAAAAAATATATATTCGTGACTTTTTGTAATTGTGGTTGTTTCCAACAATATCTCAAATTGTCGGGATTTGCTTAAATTTGTGCAAAATTCGAAGGGATATTTTTTTTTTTTTAAACATAATCATTAAAAAAAAGCTTTTTTTTTTTTTCTTTTTTCACTTCTCTATTTTTTTATTTTTAAAATAACGAAGTATATCAAATAGCCTTGCCTTTTTTTTTTTTTTTTTTTTTTTTTTTTATTACTCAGGCTACTTTATGCAAAATATATCATTATGGAAAACGACGATAGTACAGAACACTTAAGACATGAAAATGGAAAAAAACGTGTACGTGCTACTCAAGCATGTGTTTTATGTAGAAAGAAAAAGGTTGGTGGTTTTTTTTCTTTGTTCTCTTTGTTAAACACAATGTCAAATTATTTTGATATTTAAATCACTGAAAAAAATAAAAAATATAAACCAAATAAACCAACATTAGATAAAATGTGATGGTACAAAACCAGAATGTCTTCATTGTCAAGAAGCCAATACACAATGTGAATATACAGAAAGTAAAAAACGTGGACCACGAAAAGGATATGTACAATTATTAGAAGAACGTTTGGCACAAATGGAACGACGACTAGTACGTTTAGGTGGTTCTGCGGCATTATTAAATGAAAGTAGTGGAGAAGAATCACCGTTACCTTTACGTCCTTCAACAACTTCATCTACTTCATCCTCTATCTTACCTAATCAATCATATACTCGAGGTATATATCAATTAAATGTCATTTATTTAACTCCATCTAGATACATATATATATATATATATATTTATGTTTTTAATTGACATATCTATATGTATTCAATTGAATTAAATTATAGATCCTGTCCAACGTATCGCTGAAGAAAATGAAGGATTACCACCCAAAGAAGTTATTATGCATCTGGTCGACCTATTTTTTCGATTCATCAATTCTGTATTTCCTTTTGTACATAAGCATACTTTGAAGAAGCAGATCGAAGACGGGACTGTATCAAAACCATTATTATGGAGTGTTCTTGCTATTGGTGCTAGGTAAGCCAGAAAAAAAAAGATAATAACCTGTGTTTACTTTAGTATACTGATTATTCGTATAATAGATATTCCGATGACCCAAATATTAAAACAGATCCTCCTTATTGGGCAGGTGAACGGTTTGCAGCGAAAGCAACATCGTTGATCGATGCAAGTATGCTTGAACCTACATTACCAAATCTTCAATTCTGGGGTATTATGGCATGTTTAGAATATGGACGTGCATCAGGTTCAAAAGCTTGGATTTATACTGGTTTAGCTGTTAGGTAAATAATTATAAAATAATAATGGTTACTTGTTTTTTTTTTTATATCTAATCTTTTCTCTCTTTTTTTTATTAGATTTTGTCAAGAGTTAGGACTTAATAAGGAAGAAACATTAAGTACTCCAATATTATCAAAAGATGGAACTATTGATACTGTTGCTATGGCATTAAGGCGACGTATTTTTTGGAGTTGTGTTGGAATTGACAAGTATGTTATAATTGTTTTATGTAAATATAATTTCAAAAAATAACCATGACAACTAATTTTAAAAAAAAATTGTTTATAAATGAAATAGATTTACTAGTGCTGGTACAAACCGACCCCAAAGTATTAGAAAAATTGAAGTAGATGCTCACCCACCCAGTATTCCAGAAAGTCTTGTTCTTCGTGACACAGAAACCAATGTTTCTGTTACTAACAAACATGTCACCAACGATTCCCTTATGGACATTTCACGTCATTACATGAAAATTTTAGAAATCTTTGGTGAAGTAAATACTGTTATGGGTCGATCTAAATTAGATTCAGCTGCTATTATGTGGCCTCCTGTTCCAGAATATTCGACCTTGGATACTCGATTACGACTATGGAAAGATAATTTACCTGAACGATTCCAGTTTACACCTAAAAACTTGGACTTTCACAAAGATAATGCCGGTTTCACTTTATTTAGCATTTGGTTATCAATGCATGCAGTATGGTGCGCATCTTATATGGTATTACATCGTGGTAGTTTGGCTTATGGTGACGTTCGTCCAAATGATGTAGATTCAGAGGTGTATCGTGCTATACAATCAAGTATTGAAACATGTAAAACAAGTGTTCGAACAGGAACTGGTGTATTCCGAGCTATGCGAGATCTTTGTGGTTATAATGTGTTGCCATTTATGGGTTATTCTGCTTATGTTTTTGCTACTGTTCTTATGACGTCAACATTTTCAAAGGGTCCAGATGCCTGTCGAAAGAGCGGTAATGCTCTCAAAATTTTATATGATTTAATTGATGTAAGGATACTTTGAGAGAAAAAAAAAACATTTATATTGTATTAGATAATGGTGATAATTATTATTATATATAATGACTAACAATTATTTTTTCACTCCGTTTAGGGATTAAAACCTTATTGGCCCATGTGTGAACGATTAGCAAGTACAGCAAGTGATCTTTTAGTTGCACATAGTCGATTATATCAACCTCAGCAACGACAAGGATTACCTTATGATTTCAAGACAGAAAATAATAATAATAATAACCAAAATAATCAAAATAATCAAAATCAAAATCAATATTCGTCTGTTAACACTATGTCACCTTCTGGAACAACTACGACCACACCCAATGGAACACCTAATGAATTTCAGTATCCAAAGGTTGAGTCTTATTTTTCTGCCCCTTCTGCTCCAAATGGTATTAATACAATGACATCAATACCTCAACGACCATCATTAACAGCATTTCAGCCACTTCAACAACATCAATTACAACAACAACAACAACAACAACAACAACAACAACAACAACAACAACAACAACAACAACAGCAGCAGCAGCAACAATCCCCACACCAGCAACACCAATTACAACAACAACAATCCCCACATCAACATCAACTGCAGCAACAGCAGCAACAGCGATCCCCGCACCAACAACAACATCAGCAACAACCTCAACAACATGCGTTCTCATCAATACTTAATGATGATCTCCCCAATTATGGAATTATGCCCGGTGATATAGATTTTGATAGCTTTGACTTTTTGAATGATAGTGCATTATTTGGTCAAATAATGTTTGATGCAAGTAAACCTTCTGCTGCCCCTCCATCCATAAGTAATTCATTTGCATACCCAAATATGCAAAGTTATGTACCAGATCCAAATCAAAATAATCAATCAGCATTTGTTTCTACACAACCTTATTCAAATGGACCATCATCTACTACTGCACAAACATGGAGTACATAAGTCTTTTTGTTTACTCTACTTAAAAATTTTTGGACACACAAAATACATGCCATATACACACACACACACATATATATATATTATCATTTTTTTACATTTTTTTTTATTTTTCACTTACACATTTACAAAAAAAAAAAAAAACATATTATATGTATACACACAACACACACACACATGCACAAGTACACAGTCTTTTGTTTTTCCTCTTCGTATTTCATATATTCTTTTTTACTTTTATTGTTCTTATTAACATGATGTTACATACTATCTTTTTTTTTTATACATTTTTTTTTAAAAAAAAAAAACAAAACCAAAATTTATACACACACAAAAAAAAAATTCACTTTTGTTGAATATTATATATTTATATTAGTATTTTTTTCTATATTTTTTATTTGTATAAATTTAATCAAATGATTATATTATTATCAATGTTTTTATTATTATTATAAAATATTAGAAATTATTATTATTATATATATATATGTATATAATTATTAATGATCAAGAATTCGTAAATTGCCAGTAACCACCTTATTTTCTAAAATAGACCCAGGTGGAATATCAATTCTTTCACCATGATTCGCCACAATAATCACTGTACCACGTAACTCAACATCAGCACCAAATGTCACATCACCTGTCACTGTAAGATGATCCAATTCTAAGATATGAGGAATTGTCTTGAATCGATTTAAAAAGTTATTCACTTTTTTAAATTCATCACCCAACTTGACCAATGGGACTGTATTAAACATTCTTTTTGGATTCATTGATAATTGACCATGAACTAAAGAATACAGATTCGAAGTCACTAAGAATAAATCTGAAGTTGATTTAACAGGTAAAAATCGACTTCTTGGAACATTGACACCATGAGCATTTTTGAAATGTTTAATACCAGCCCCGACAGCTGTTTCCAATTGAATTACTTTCTCCCCATTATCTGTCGTTTTGTTATTCACAATAATTTCCAAATCCATATTATCTTCTTCCATAATCTTTTTCACAGCCTTGAGATTGATCCAAAGATTATTGGTATTAAAAATATGGAATTTCTTAATTGATTTGAAATCCTCCACATGTTCATCGGGAACTTGAGCTATTTCCAATAAGCGAATTTGTCCATTATAATCGATTAATGTACCACCTTTAATATCCGCTTTGGTCTTGTCAGTCACTTCCATAATAAATTCACTATCTTTTTCAATCATATGATGTAAAATGTTGAGATCTACTGTAGCACCCAAATTGTCCACATTGGAAACAAATAAATATTCTTTGCCTTGAGATAATAATTCATCCAATAAACCAGAATTATAAATGGATTCATATAAATCACCATGACCTGGAGGATACCATTGATCAATGGGAGCATCAGGTGTTCTTGGTACAGGTAAAAATGTTTCTTTTTTAATTCTTGGATACTTGGATTGATCAAATGTATGAATAGTAACTTTATGGGTTTCATATTTTCTGACAATACGTTTTGTTTCATCATCTGTATTGAATGAATTCATCAAGATAAAGGGTACATCGACACCATACGTTTTGTTTAGGTATTCAATTTGACGTACACTCACGTCCAAGAATGTCATACCATCACGTACTTCAATGGCTGATTTTGGACCGACGCATCCCATGGTAGTGCCTAATCCTCCATTAAGTTTCAAGACAGCTAATTTGGCTAAGTCTTCGGGACCACCTTTAGGAATATTTTTGTAGGGTACGATCTGATCTTTGGAAGGTGATTGGATTTTATCCCAATTTCTATAGAAACCGCATATGTGTGAGATGATACGTAGAAATAGCGCGAGGAGAGAAGAACTATCTTGGAAATGAAAAAAAAAGTATATAAGCTATTACTTACAATTTACTTCCTTTAGCCCGGTCATCTAAAAACCGAGTAAATAATAGATAAAAACCATCCATTTCGGTCTTGAACTATGTCATCATGCATAATTCATGCACATCCATCCCCCCCCCCAAAAAAAAAAAAAAGTCGTGTATTACTTTTTGATTAGATCAATTGACGACCCTGATTGATTATAACTCTACTATATAAATAAAAAAGACTATACCTTTTTATCAGCACCCGCCTGAGTTTTCAAGTTATCAAGTTCAGCCTTGATGGCTTTTGCAGATGTAGCATAAGCTGCACCTTTAAAATCCTATTATATACAGGGAATTGATTAATTATTTGCTTTTCTTCTTTCGTATATATATATAAATATCTTCAATCACTCACCAACATAGATAAGGTTTGTGGGTGATGTCTATCCGATCTAGGGTGTGATGGATTCCCGTTTGTTGCCATGGTCATTGCTTTTTTCTTTTCTGTTTTTTTTTCACGCCCCCCTTTTTGAGATAAATAAAAAGAAAAGAAGTAATTTTTTCTTGAGGATTTTTATAAATAAATAAAAAAAAGAAACATCCCAACGGACGAATATTCGTAAAAAATAGTAAGAAATAAAGCTGGAATATCTTATTACATTTCGATTTCTTTGGATCATATTTAAATCAAAACAAACATAGATGTACTAGATGCATCATTTCATCACTTAAGATTATAGGAGACATATACATATAACAGATACATGCAGAAAATTGCTGAGAAATAATTTTTTTTATAATGTTTTAAAATAATCACTTAGTATATATATTTTGATTATACCATTTATAGAGTGTATAATTGATTTTCTAAAAAGGCAGACGAATTATCATTATTAAAGCATGACAACTGAAAATACCCTCCCCCCTTTTTTTTTCTATTTATTCAGGACTCTTTTTTTCTTTTTTCTTTTTTCTACAACTTCTTTTCTTCTTTATTTTATTTTTTATTATTTATATATAATAACAATATGGCATTTACTACATTGAATGTATTTTATGGCACCATCGTCCATTCGATCTCCATTGATCAACTTGAGATTGCATCCAATTCATTACTTGTTGTAGATAATGACAAAGGTGTCATTGTTTCTTTTGAACGAGAAGTAAATGATGTTGAAAAATTTCTAGAAAAACTTGATCGTTCTTACAAGGTTTGTATTCATTTATATAAAAGAACCAAAAATGATATATTCTCTTCTTAAACTAAACTCATTTATTAATTTTCACATACAATAATAATAACAGTTATTTCGATTAACACCTGAACAATTTCTGTTTCCCGGTCTCGTAGATACTCATGCTGTAAGTTTATATATATATATATATACGATTTCTGGAGTGTGGAAAAAAAGAAGGGGGAGGAGGAAGGATGAACATTATGCACTATTTTGTGGGACTTATTTATACTTATCATCATATAAAAAAATTAGCATGCACCTCAATATCTATTTGCTGGATCAGGCATGGATTTACAATTACTGGATTGGCTTAACACTTATGTTTTCCGTGCTGAATCTTCATTTAAATCTTCTCAAGTCGCCAAAGATGCTTATACTAAAGTCGTTTCAAGATTTTTACGTAATGGTACTACTACTTGTAGTTGGTTTGCTACAATTCACTTAGAAGCATGTAAAATTCTTGTCGATACTATTCAACAGTTAGGACAACGGGCCTATGTAGGTAAAGTCAATATGGATCAAAACAGTCCTGACTTTTATATTGAAGCATCAGCACAAGCTAGTTTGGATGATACACGAGCATTTATTGAATACACCCTGGAGAAGCAAGATCAACAAAAATTAATTACACCCGTCGTGACACCTCGATTTGCCATTACTTGTTCTTCTGAATTAATGCAAGGTCTTGGTAAATTAGCTCAAGAATACAAGTTACCCATTCAGACTCATCTTTGTGAGAATCAAAACGAAATCGAATTCACATGTTCTTTGTTTCCAAAATCAAAAAATTATACGAGCATTTATGCAGATCATGGATTATTGGGTGACAAAAGTTATATGGCCCATTGTGTTTATATGACTGATGAAGAGATTGACATGTTAGCTGAATACAATACGGGTATTTCTCATTGTGCCAATTCCAACTTTTCATTACATAGTGGTGTATGTGATGTACGACGATTCTTAAACAAAGGAGTTAAAGTGGGATTAGGTACAGATGTAGCAGGTGGATTTGCTCCTTCTATGTTAGATGCTATACGATCTTCGTTTTTTGCATCGAAATGTACTTTGATGGCTCACCGTGATCGCAAAGAGAAATATGAACATTTGGGAACATCTGAATTGGTTTATTTGGCTACTCTGGGTGGTGCTCGAGTCTTGGGGCTTCAAGAGACCATTGGTAATTTTGCAGTTGGCAAGGCATTTGATGCATTAGTAGTAGACTTGAATAGTGAAAATGGATCATCAGTGGATTTAATGGGACATGAAACACCATTACAAAAAGTAGAAAAGTTTTTGTTCAATGGAAACGATCAATCATTAGCTCATGTTTTTGTACAAGGTCGTAGAGTAGCTGGATCTGCTTCCTCTTTAGAATAATTTCATTTTTATACTATTATAATACGCACAGACCACCCCAATATCAAGTTACACAATGACTATTCCTTTTAGATTTGTCTTATTATTTATTATGCAATTTTTTTTTTCATTTATAAAATTTTGAAAAGTAGTGGATTCATTAGTTATTATAAATTTAATAAAATGTGTGTTAATTTTTTTTGTTCAAAAGATAAAAATGGGCATAATCAAATCATACTATATTATATAAACTATTTCTAATCTGTGTGGAAAGCTGTGACTATCTACCTATCCTATATAACAAGTTTTCTTAGTAACAAACTAATATAAACATGAATTCACTGGATGTTTCTTTTTTCCTAAAGAAAAAATAAATTGTTGTTTTATAATGTTTGGATATATGAATTGATACTTCCATTATTGAACCAGTAAAAAGAAAAAGAAAAATATCGTGCAATAATTACGCAAAAAATAATTAATATGATTAATAATACTAATATTGTACTTTTTTTTGTTGAGTTGATAATGTATTTGCTTTTTGTTTTTATATATTTATTTGTGTTTACTTTTTTCTTGCCTTATAATACTTGACGATCATATTGGATGTTCTCAACAATGCATAAAACGACGAACAAGTAAACAAAAAACCTGGAATCGATCTGTATTGATATTGTTTCTCAGCAGTAGTATTGTAAAAGAAACAAAAATAAAGTTAAAAGAAAAACCTTCTGTATTCATGATTTTTGTCGTCAATCGATAGTCCACCCCCTCCTCCCAGTAAAAAGGGAAAAAGAAAATGTGTACGTACTAATTATATACGTCATTACGTATTGAGATAATGTTTTTTTTTAATTTATGAATATCAACATGCAGTTATACAAAGAATAAAATCTTATTCTAAATAATTCTTCTTTTCATAATAAACTATGATCGTTGTTTTTTATTTTTACTTCAACAAATATTTGGTTTTGTTTAAGCAAATGCTCATCAGGAAATAAACCCGATGGACCTCTTTTTTTTTTATCCAATACATTATTAATTACTATACGGAGTAAAAAAAAAAAGTCATATTATAATATGCATTTTTAAGTTTACACTACTATGAGAAGTGATCATAATTTAGAAAATACCTGCGGAATACTAGCAATATTATTTTCGAGAACAACAACAATACCAACAAAAAAAAAAAAGGTGTACGTAGCACCATTTTACCCAACGACAGAATTGTATCGTAGAATTTATTATTGTTTATATTGACTTTAAATGGCAAACTATATATCAGATAAATTAGTCAAGCAGATCATCAGAAAAATAATAATTGGGTTAAGAAATCTTGTTATCTAGTTGTCGTTTGTTGATGTTATGGTGATATTGAATTTTCTTTAAACCATAGCATATTAACATTGTTCTTCGTAAATAAAAATAAAATAATATATACTGACGCGTGGTTTATCCTGTATTATATACGTAACAGCCCAATATCAAACTCTAATAGCAAAAACGTTGATGTGTATGTAACATCACCTTTTCTTGTTCTTATATTTCTTTGAGTCTGTACGTAATGATTTATAAAAAGAAAAATTGTAACAATTAGCTGTAAAGAACTTAAACAATATATCTCCATCTACTATTTTATGTATAATAACAATAATAATACAAATAAACACAAGTTGATTTTTATCGACATCTGTGTAAACTTTACAACTTCTCAACAACTTCTTTCAAAAATATTGTCTTCTTGCTGTTAAGAAGTTTAATCATTGAGATGGAAAGTATGTTGTGTATTATGTGTAGGCGTAAGTAAAAATAAAAAAGATATAAAAGAGAACTGTTTTTTCATGTCGTATTTTTTCTTTACTCACAAACGCCTTTATATATATATATATATATATATATATATATATATATTCTCTATCTCTCTCTTCTAGTACATAACTATTAATAAGATGCGTTTGAACATTGCTCTTTCCGTTGCCGCATTGGCACTTCTCTCTACTATTCGTGCATCTCCTGTTCCTCTTTCCCGTCGTGGTGAAGAAGTTGGTTATGCTGATGAAGAAAAGAAAATTGAAACCGCTTTTGTTAGCACCAAAGTAATCGAACTTCCTGTCGACCATGATAAAAATATGGTTTTTGTTTTCCCTGGAAAAAACCATAAAGATGATGAAGACAATGATTTGGATAGTACCGTTATTGTTGTAACAGATAAGGATGACGATTATTCTGACGAATATGATTACGATAAATATGGTTATGACAAAAAATTTGGAAGCCACAAGTCTAAGCGTGGTGTAATTAAAGATGACTATGATCATGACGACAAGGACGACTATGATTATGACTACAAGAACGACTATGATCATGATGACAAGAACGATTATGATCATGATGACAAGGACGATTATGATCATGATGACAAGGACGATTATGATCATGATGACAAGGACGATTATGATCATGATGACAAGGACGATTATGATCATGATGACAAGGATGATTATGATCATGATGACAAGGATGATTATGATCATGACGACAAGGATGACTATGATCATGATGACAAGGATGACTATGACCATGATGACAAGGATGATTATGATCATGATGACAAGGATGACTATGATCATGACGACAAGGACGACTATGATCATGATGACAAGAACGACTATGATCATGATGACAAGGACGACTATGATTATGATTACAAGAACGACTATGATCATGATGACAAGGACGACTATGATCATGACGATAAGGACGACTATGATTATGATTACAAGAACGACTATGATCATGACGATAAGGACGACTATGATTATAATTACAAGAATGACTATGATCATGATGACAAGGACGATTATGACCATGACGACAAGAACGACTATGATTATGATAACAACAAAGCTAGTTATTATGGTGATGACAAGGGCAAAGGTGAGTTTGTCGGAAGCGTTGTCTGCTATGCCGATCAAGAGGATTGCTCCAAGTACGCAAATAAGGTCTACGGTAGCTATGCTGTCTATGGTGCCGGTAGCGGTTATGCCAAGAAAGATGATGAAGAAGACTGTTCCGATGAAGAATATAAATACGAAGACGGTTCTTATAAGGATGATGATGACCACTCTAAATATGGTTCCAAGTAAAGAGGGTTATCCTACTTTTTCTCTTCCTCTCTTTTTCTTTGTTTTTTTGACAGTTTACACTTTTTTTTTCACTTTTTGCAGTATCATGTCTTTTTATTGTTTCTTTTTTCTAAGCAGTACCCAATTCAACTCTTATTATAGCAGTATCTAAAGATTTTTTCTTTCTTTTTTCATTAATACATCACATCATGGCATACTAACAACGAAGCTGGTTTTTTTAAAAAAAATATTTTTTTTATGCATTCTTTTTCTCTTTTGAAATAAAACTTATAATAAACTCTGTTCCTCCTCTTTTTTCGTACTTGTAATAATATTTTTAATTTTTGAACATCGAAAATTTTGATCTTGACTTTATTAAATAAAAGTTTTTAAACTTGTCATTTCTACCATATCCTTAAGTTGTAATTTACTGTTCTTGAACCAATGCTCTCCATATGTGAAAATCTCTTTAATTTAGCGAATACCGATTTAACGACAAATTACGGTACAGATTCTTCAACTAACACAATAACAACAATAAAAAGTTAACGGATATAGTAAAAGAGAGAACTTTAAGAATGAAGTGGGTATACGTTAACAATTCAAAAAATAAATTAAAGTCTTAGGTTGTCAACGAGAAGCACGTAGCGACGGTGAAAAAAATGTGTCTTAGGTCGCATGAACTGCAAAAATAAACGTGGTGATAGCATATCTATTAATTAGAGGTTTCTTGATAATGAAGAAAGGCAGCGAACTGCTTTAAAATCCAGTAAAAAACTGACGAATGTCATGATGGAAGCATACATTACCGGTAATTATTTACGCCACAAGAATTATCGGCTGTACCTATTGACTCCAATCGTTATAACGACCAAATCACTTGTTGTGTATAAGTAACTTAAAATTTAATGTTTATGTGCTGTTTCCCGAATATATTGCTTAATGATATTTATGTATGTGAGTGTTATTATTTATAAAAAAATTATTGTTACGTAAATAAATTGATACTCATGATATTCATGATTTCGAGATTTTTATATGCTTAAGCGATTTTGGGTTAGTAGCTATGACTTGAACAATAGGAATGTTCTTTAAATAGTACTTGAATGTTAAAAGCAACTATAAAAACTTGTATATATTATTAGTAAATGAAGATATAAGTTATGAAATAAATATTGATGCAGAAAAAGAAACAGCGTATCTACCAGCACTTATTAATAATGCTATTAAAACGTTACTGCTTTATTGGCATCACCATCATTATCACCTTTCTTATTATTGCCGCATTCGCTTAATAATACACCGCAAAGCATGGATAGACTAGCAAAAAATTTTCAGAGAAACATAGAAGAAAAAATGGATGAGCCATGACAACTTACATTTGTTAGATTGTACATCATTTCACGGAAATCTTGTTGCCAAGCTATGACGTAAATTATGAGTGGAACTAAGAATACAAAGATGCTTCATAGTTCTGATGCTTGTATACTAAAGTATACTATCACTTCCATTTCTATACTTTAATAAGAATACGTACACAATAATTATGTATATGAACAACCACTCGATAAAGAAAAAATAATATCTTTAAGAGCTCACCAGCAATAAAAGAGCACAAGAGCAACAGTAAAAAAAAGTCCAAGACACGGCAAAACGATGTGAGCATGATCAAGTAACTGAAGCCGACAAATCCCCTTAGTTCTATTGTGGGTCCATATTGCTTTTAAAGTCTATCCTTTGACGTATATATCCACGAAATGACAAATCGATCAAGACTGATGGTGCCAAAACTTGTAACAATTCTCGTCGCTCACGCCGTAATTTGAAAAATGCAACCATGTCTCGTGATTCTGTTGGGGGCATTTAATGTTGTTAACTTAATTATAATTTCGTATCTTCTACCTACCATTGGTGAACATTTATTCCCTTTATTTCGCACGAGTTCCATAAAACACATGAATTATACAAGATATGATCTTGATAATATTTTCAACGCTACTATGCTTCCAAGTTTTGATTTAATTATTTTTTTACTTGATGTGTATGCTTTCATATTTGATATCAACAAATTACATATTACAGTACAGCTTTCTATCATATAAACGGGAAGTAACTAAGGTAAGGCATTTTTTTTAACATTCTCTTATTGGATATCCATCTTTGCTGTTTTTGGTAACTAAACCTCAGTCATTTTGTTGTAGTCCAATCGTTTAGGATTATTTTTTATTATTATTTTTCCCGGGTTTATCGCTTAAAAAGTAATAAGATATATGATAGTACTCTCTTGTATACTGTAATAAAGATAATTCCCTCCCCTTAAAACTTACTAAACCTTAGGCGCTTTTCTAATGCAAAAGCGGAGTATTTTCTCTGTAAAAAAAATTAAAATAGTGCTGCATATTATGCGTCGTGTGAACATCAATATTGATTGGATGAATTGATCAGGGTTATAGATAAGCTTTATATAGTTACGCAACATCAGAAAAAAAATGCGGTGTAAACTAATGATAAGAAACCAAACTCCTTTGAAATCCAATCAAAAAAAAAAAAAAAGAGGGAAAAAAAAACAAAATTGATCATTGTGCGATGTACAAAAAAAATTAGTGCAATTATTTTATTACCATTATAATTACTAACATTCCTTATTAATTTCCATTATGAATGAATATAAAGAAAAACATGTTATGATGAATGTTTTTTTTAAGCTTTAATCTGTTATATCAGGTCTTTTATGATTTGCTCTTGTTTTTGATATTTTTATTTTTTATTTTGCATCGGTTTGATCGTACCATTGATGCATGAGGACGGGATGTTACCCAAAGGGTGTCACTTTGCGGATGAAATTTCCACTTTTCTTTTTCAGAAAAAAAACCTTGGCAACAAAATTTATCATTATTGACAAAATAATGTATTATGAAATCGTGCATTTTTTTTTTCAAAAAAAAAAGGGCTAACTGCGTAATAATAGAAAGAAGAAAGGGTTTAGGGTGTTAAAATGTAAGTGAAAGTATAGATGAACCATCATTTAAACTTGTAGTACTTGATTATGTTTATACAAATAAAAGTTTGGATATAGGTTCATTCAAGTGAAGATGAGGTCCAAAATAATAATCAGACATTCTTTTATTTATTTATTTTTTAAATTAGTATTTTTTTTTATTGGATGAGAGAGAAATGATCAAGTTGTCGAATAAATTGTTTTTTTCCCTAATCTTTTTTTTTTTTACACTTTTTTTTAGTTTGATTTTTGAAAATGAATTTACAAGAAGACGAAAGGCATATAATATATATGAAGAAAAGAAAAAGCAAGATGAACAACAAGAAGAAGAAAAACTGCAAAAAAATAAAATAAAAAGAAAATTCACAAGAAAGAAAAGTTATGTATAGAAGAAGAAAAGTGGATATTTTTTTTGAAACTATGGGGGAAGATAGAGAAAGAAATCATGATTTTGTTTTTGAAGATTTCACCGTGCTTGGTTTGGTTTGGTATGTTTGTGTTTTGTGTTGTGTAGGGAATAGATGATTGTGTGAGTAGGATAGAGAAAGAAAATAATAACGATAATTGGATTGTATGAGTTTGGTAATGAAGAATGAAATGAGCAGCTTTTTCTTGTTTATCATTTCAAGGAAGCATTGGTACTACCATATGACATAGAACGTCTTCTTGCACCTTCAAAAGCATGTTGTAAAGTCAATCCTGTTGGCATAAAATAACTTGGAATTGATGATGACATCTCGATATTAGCACTATTTCCTATCGCGTTTGTTGAAGAAGGGGAACTTGCTTGTGATGATGAGCTTGGAGATTGTTGTGTTGGTGATAATATCCCAGTGGATATAAATCCTAAAGAATTTGTATTGATAAATGGTGGTTGCTTCTTTTGCTGTTGCTGATGTTGTTGATTTTGTTGTTGAAGTACAGCATTTGATTCGGACATACGACGTTGATGAAAAGGTGCACAAGCAGATGTATGTGAAGCAAAAGTATCGGTTTTTTCAAAAGTTCTTCCACACTTGCAACGGAAAGGCATTTTTTTTTTGTTATTTTTGATGATAAAGTTGTTAGTTTTTGAGAAAGGAAATAAAAGAAAAGAAAGAAAAGAGGTGAATTGAGGAGAGATGAATGAATAAGAGGGGAGAATGAAAAAAAAATATGCTGATGGGAAACTGGAAATAGTGAGAGAGCAAAAGTGCCACAGCACTCCACAATCTTTTCAATACGTCACTAAAATCTACTTTTGAAAAAACCACATGATTCACAGTCTTTTTATCTCTTTTCAAACAATTTCAATCAATGATTCCTTTTAATAAAATTATCTCCCCTCTCCTTAACTCTTTCTTTTACATAACTTTATTATTATACATATTACCTCCTACATTATTTTCCACTCATTCAATAAAAATAAAGTTTTGAATAAATAAAAAAAAAAGCATATTTTTTTAAACTGAGTTTTTTTTCCTCATTATTCATTTCATCATATTTTGAAAAAAAAAAGTTCAATAATGGTAGTTCATTTTTCTATTAGAGGTAATGGGATGTAGGTTATCTTAAAATTTAAAACAGTCCGGTGAAGGTTTGACAATCGTTGGTTGTTAATGCAAGTAAAACAAAAATAAAAGAGAGAGAAAAAGATATCATATAGTGTGTGTAACATTGTTGGCTAGCTTTGATAGGTGCAATGTAACAATGTATCTAAGCAACAAGTTTCTTTTTTAGGATCATTATGAACACAACACCTTTTTTTTTTTATGCAATTCTTCTGTTTTTTTTTTCACATGGAATGAATCATCATATCATTAAAAAAAATGTATTAATCTCGTGCCCTCTAATAATGATTATGAGGCTGATGAGGAGGATCTTTTATATTTATATTTATAAAAAAAACCGTTCTTCTTCTAAAATACCATATTTGTACGCAGCAAACAAGTCATGCTCTCCTTTTTCAGTTTCTGCACGGTCATTCAACAACAATTTATTATAATCTTGGTTTTTTGTACAACAAATTGTTAAATATGCAATGGCCGGTGTTTCACCATTGTCGTTAAGCAACAATAGTATAATTTATTATAATTAGCTGTTGGATAAAGTATGTGCTTGATGTTATAGGCAACTAAGTTGGTTGTCATACTAAATAATAATAATACAACTAATTGACGTTGCACACAGAAGAATGACCCAAATAAATACTAATCACAGAATTGTGCTAGTGATCAACGATGATGAGAAAAATGTTCTTTTTGGGTAATAATAATATGCTTTCTGTCTCTTCTAATAATGACGGTTCTCGACTTCTTACCAGCAGCGTCACTCACAGCTGTAGTAGCTTATAGCCTCGAGCTGCCTACAATTATAGTCACAGACGTCGCAGCAAGATTTTCAAGCAAAATAATCCACCGTTATAAGATTAATACGTATTCGTCACATTCCCAGTATTTACATTATGATAAATTATGCATGTTTTCTTGTGTTTATGTTTGTATTACTTTTTTTTCTCTCGTTTGAATGTTTCCACCGTCATTACCAAATATTCTCACGAATTCGGGTTCCGCTGAAAAGAAAAGTGAGGACATACTTTCCACGAGTATTATGATTTTTTGTAACTACATAAACTTCATGATAGTTATATGAATTACCAGATAAGACAAAAATCACAAAGTATAATAAAATAATTAACTCATGATTATAAATGTGTTACTTCTAATTACAGTAATATTCATTTCAAATAGTAAGCTTTTATAACGTAACATAAACGTTATCTTGCATTTTGTTCGCACGCCCACAGTAACATCAATAAAGATTATGTTGTTTTGATATCATCATGTGGCCACTTCTATTCCGCTGGTTTCAAAGTTACATATTAATAATAAGTTATAATAAATAATTACTGGTGTTGTCTTTCGTTTTTTGTTTATATACGTACGTAGTTGTAAAGATAAATATTTACATGCATATTGATTTGGCAAATTGCATTATCTCTAATTCTTTGCTACTCCGGCTTCATTTTTACAAAAAATAGAAATAATGTTTGTATTTATATATATTGATACATCCAACATGCAAATTTGTTGATGGCATGAAGAGAACAACATAACTCATTATAATAAGTGTACCCTAACATAATACTTTTTTCTATTATCACGATTAATAATTATATCAAAAAAAAAAAAGACGGGAATTCAAGCATGTTAGGTTGACATTTGTAATACTATTGATCATGCAATGAATATTTTGCTCTTTTTTCCCTTTACGTATTTATTATTAATACGGATATCTACCCTTTTTCTATGTAAATCTTAACTATAAAAATTGAAAATTTAAAAATGATTATATAAATATATACAGTGTATGTTGATCTAACTAATATGTAAGTCAAACATTTCAAACCGACATGAATGCGTAAATCTGGTTTTGTTGCTATCTGTACATAATTACTTTATTAGTGTAAAAATTGACGATTAGTACTTCTTGTCAGCCTCTCTTTCAGTCTCACACATATATCTGGATGCGCGTAACTTTTTTTTATATGTCTGAAATGCTAATCATACTATAAAAAAAATATGCCATGTAATTCCTTATATTATTATTTATATTTTCCTTTTAGAGAATGGAAATTGTGTTAATAATTACATGACAGGGTTATTATATGTCATTTAGCATGGAATATAATCATGCCTTGAAGTTTATACATATACATTTTAATATCATTTTTACCAAAACTGACAACAACTATTCAAAGTATATTGCTGTGCGTGTATCACAGGATCTTCATCAGTATAAAATCGGATTGCTGCAACTGTACATGAGAAAATGATCTCACGTGTATTGTTTTCCAAAAATTCATCGATTATCCGCAGAGATCCTTATTTAACTAGAATTATCTAAAAATTCACACACACAACAACAACAACAACAACTCAACCAAGTAAATTTTTTTTGTTGAAAAGAAAAAAGGGCCTATTTAAACTATTAGCCTGATAAAAATTTTCTTTTCATATTTAATTCATATCTTGAACTAATTGCTTCAAAACGTACAAGAGACAATATAATTCTTTCATCATCCATAGCATGAACTTGTGCAATGGCACGTTTAACACATAACTTTAATCCATCCTTCTCCCCCTCTTGTTTCCAGTTATCTAGATCCTTCATATCTTCAAAATGGCGTATTCGACGGTCATCCACCGTCATGGCACATGAATCATCCAATATCACATGAGCATGATCAACATCCCCCTTTAGTGATAATCCTTGTTTTAATGTATCCAATTTCTTTTTGGTAGGTTCACCAAAATCGACCGATAATATCCGGTCACAGTTTTGCTTTGTTTTTGTAGATATAGTACTACTAATATCCGTTTGATTTACTTTTAAACTGAAATCCGATACTTGTACAAAAAGAGAATGAGGTTTTCCGTCACGTTTATACTGTAATGGAGTCCCTTTGTTATTGTTGTCAGTAGATGATAATGATGGTGATGGTCGTATCAGGTTTTTCGGACGAATGTCTTGAAGATAAATTAATACTTCTGGACAATCTTGACCACTAATAAATCCATCCAATGTTTGTCGCGATGCCAATAACTTATCACGTAATTGCATAAATGCATAATAGCGTGCATCTTCAATTAAGTTATTGCGATGAATTTCATCACGAATATGAATCGTATAACCACGTAGATGGGAAATAATGTCTTGAAATAAATCTGGATCACGGTCAATATAGAATGGGCTTGTTTGATTACCGTTGCCATTGGGAGTCATGGCCCTATCCCAGATAGGTCCAGTGAAATAGTTGATAGGTTCTCTTTCTAAATAAATTAGAAAATAAAAAGTATTAGATTTTCTTTTTTCCACTTTTCTCTTTCAAGGTTATCATTAATATTATTATGACTTTTACCTATTTTAAATAATGACCAAGGAAGTCGAAAAATACGACCCCCTACATTAAGAAAAAGATATTGGAGCAAGAATGTCCGTAGTCGTTTCAAACCATAATAATTGGCATCGCTTAATAATGCTTGATTACGAAGTTCGTCACGCGGTTGAATATGGTAGCCACGTAAATGATGAACAACTAAACTAAACATATCTGGATCTCGATCAATATGCATAACACGTTTCGTTTTGTGTTTTCTAAAGTACTCTGTAAAAAAGTTTTTGGGCCCATCACTTTTTAATGATTCCCAACTAAGTCGGAAAGGTCGATCACCTACTACCACAACGAATACTGCTTGTTTTGGTGGTTCATATTCGTTATTATTGTTAGTATTAACCGCTGCTGTATTTTTATTTTTATTTGTATTTGCTGTTGTTGCTGTTGCTGTTATGTTATTATTATCAATTTGAGCATTGTCTCGTGTTCTTTTTTGACCTACTGTTGTCGGCGCTACCGTTGCAGCTGAGGCTAATAAAGGTGGTGATTGACTGGGTATCTGTTGTTGTTGTTGCAGTTGTTGCTGAGAATGTGGTAGTTGTTCTGTAGGAGGACATGGTGATGTTGATTGTAAATTAAAGTCATTTATGATAGTACTAGTAGGATCAAACTGGCCAGCAGGGTTATCATTGGTAATAAATTCAAACAAATTATCTGGAATGACAGTTGTTGTATCAAATAGTGCACCCTCATTCATCATGCTTTGATAAATGTCATTATTGTTATTATTAGTAGTAGTAAAGTCTGTTGGTAAAGAATAATCAAAGGAGAATGCATAATTGTTGTTATTGGGACGATTCCCATTATTATGTTCTTGATTCATTAAGGTCAAGTGGAAATTTTGTGAAAAGCAGGATTAATGTGTCCTTGGTGGACTTAGGCCAATAAAAATTAACTTCAATTTTTTTTTTAATTGGATGGTAAAGAAAGGTTGTTTATTATTATTCTATAGTGGCATAATAGTTGTTGACACCTGAGTTTATCTTGGAGTTTCATACTTTTCAGTAACTTAGTTGTCTTTTTCTCATAACATCTTGTATGCACGAACTAAAGGGACAAAAAACGCTCCCAGAACCAAAATCAGCTGGCAATTAAGGAACACTTTCTGTAATTTAATTCTCGAATAATACCATGAATAATAATAACAACAACAATGAGAGTACCTCAGAAGGCGAGCCATCTTCAACAGCTTCTTTACGAGATGAATTCCTTTTGAGATGTTAAAATGAACATTTATAGAAAGCTAATTTAAAATAGGAGACAATGAAATAGAAGATGTCGAGCATAATGTCGAATTGGGGAAGCTCATTTCTCTTGTTGATTCTGGTATCCTTGAAGAAGACCATAATATATCTATCAGCACTTCACAAATACCTATTATGGCTGATTTTGATAATGATGATAATGAGTGGGGAACAGATAATGATGACGATTCTGATATAGAGGATGATGGAGAACAAAATGAATCAACTCAAAATAATAGCAATAACACCAACAACGACAACTTCAACAGGAACAACAACAACAACAAAAATAAAAGAACATTTCTCCACAAATATTTCTGGAGCATTCAAAAAAGACAAAAAGGATAGTGGTGAAGGAATCCCAGAAGAGTATCGTCGCGGTACGTTTTGGATATTGCCACCAGATCCCTTTTTTGCTTTACATAATTTATCGCCAGAGATACTAGCGTTACTCGCAGACGAGAGTTTTGACTACGACCCTGCTATGCTCTAATTACCCAAAGTTTTTTTTAAGGCTTCCGCATCTTTTGGTTAACTATAAACTTAAATGTCAGGAACTTAATTGTACAAGTCATCTTGCAATTGATGGCTATCCTGCACGTAGAATCGTCGATCTGAAAAGGTAGAACTACTTTATTACGTGATAAATACATAGCATATTAGTTATTCATTTGAAGAATGTACTTGAAATTATTTATTAGAAACCTCTATGTAATGTCAATGACATATATTTGTACAAATAAACATTGTAAAGAAAAAAAAATCGCGAGCGCACACAACAATCGAATTATCAAGCAACTGCCTTTATATCTTCAACAGGAATTTTCAGCATACTTTACGCATCGCACAGGTATTTCGAAAGTTGTTGGCGATGTATTTAGACCCTGTGTTCCAAATGCACTCGGTCCAAAACGCTTCCAAAAGGTTTTGCAAGAATTACAAAGATTGACACATGCACGACTTGAATTTCAATATCTCAGTTATATCAATTCTCGCGGTATATCTCCACTTCTTGAAGAAATCATTAATCCACCTACACTGCAATAGTCAACGAAATACGCTATTTAATATAAAAATAAATGGTGGTTTTTGGAGGTCGTGTACTGAAAGGGGACCATACATTCAAAATTATTAAGCTTCTTAATCGAATTAATGGATCACCTATTCTTCTTGCTGTTTATATGGTTTGCAATGAGTATGAGGAGATTAGGATGCAACTTTTGGTCCCAACAAAATCTTCGATTCGATGCATGATGCATATAAAATGTGTGACCACGATCATCCAGAATATTCTTTACGGACAATGTTACTGGGGAACAAGCCTTCCTTTCTAGTGTTTTGCCCTCACTAATGCAAGATATCGTACCAGTAAAACTTTCCGAAATCAAAACCAACAACCAGCTTCCTATTGTTCCAATTCCTGAAGATGTAAATATTCATACAATTTTGTTAAGCAACAGTATAATGATGTAAGATCATTACGACGATATATTCAACCATGAGGTTGTTGATCTACATGCTTACGTATCCACGGAATATTAAGGATAGACGATAGCATAGTTGAGGCCATCGTAGGATATAAAAATATTAAGTTAGATATTCTAAGTAGAAATGTTGATCATTGATATTAGATATATATTAGTTAGACATTTATTAACCCGTCATATTTCGGCGTATATAAATAAAAGGTTTCCTAACAACCAGGAAACAGTAATCATATTTATTATCATATATAAAGAGCCACTTATGTAATTTATAATTAAGATGAGATAAATATAACCTTTGAAATATTCATTTTCAGTATAACAGGCACCTCTTCTGTTTTCCAACTCAACATCAGAGGAAGAGAGGAGAAGACATCGCTGTCAATTACGTAAAACTAATACGTCGTCCTCATCCTGGGTATAGTTTTGAAGAATATACGATAATTGGTCACGGTAATGGTCGATTAAATCATCAGTGAAAAAATTATGAAGCTCTACTTATTGAAGTAAATTATAATCCCTGTGAGTGTAATATTCTTTAAATGTAACAGAATGTATGAGCTTATATAGAATTTTGGGGAATGGTAATAGACATTCAGAGCTGTTTTGGCAAGACGTACGTTAGTGGTTTTAGAGGATGCATACAGGGCAAGTGTTCTTTACAGTTACGATGATAGCCATACACGAATGTTCTAGGGTGCCGAGAAGAGTGTTCAAGTTTGCTGTAAGTACCAAAAAAGAAGAATTCGAAGAATCCGTGAGGATACAAACAACCCATGGCGACATAATGTTGGTGCTTAGACGATGAAAGAAACAATTTAGTTCCTACAAGGCAATATGACAAAGTAGAAGATGCTGATATATAATAATAGCTTTAATCAAAAACTTATATCTGTTTAAATAGAACTTACGCATATATATATCAAATGATATAATAGTTGAATTTCGAGGAAATGTCTATGCATTAAAATTCTGTAATGAATGTCATTTGATAAAATATATATATGCTGGATCTATAACTATGTTCGTTGTTAGTGATATTAATGGTGGAAGAAACATTGTAAGAATTCTATTGGCATATACTGAATACAATGGCGATATTAGCTCTCGTCCATTGGCACTGAGTCGTCATACCACTCGAATAGCACTTTCGGATGTTAATGACGATGAAAAAGAACAAGATCAAGAAACTACTCTAACGTGAAGCTTATTGGGGGGGTGGAGTAACTTTCTTTTTTAAAACTTTATAATCCAGACACCAACTTCAATCATTTTTATAGCTTAATTTTTCTTAAGAACAAAAGAACCCGCAAAAATCATTTGTTTTCTAGCATCTTCCATTGCGGTGACTTTCTGACTGTATTCTTTTTTAGCCCCCCGGAACTTGAGCTTATTCGTTCTTTTTTTTTTTCTGTTTCTGTTTGATCCCCCTTTTTTTTTCCTTTCTCTCTCTCTCTCTCTCTCTCTCTCTCTCTCTCTCTCTTCCTCTTTTCTCCTCGCCACATTTCCAAAGCAAATTGTTTCGTCTATAATACTACTAAAACGACGATTCAAATTTAGAATAAGAAGACATCTTTCACCTTTCTCCTCCAACAAAAGTATATATACACATTATAAACGATGACTCACTCTGCTATGGATGTCGACCCTACTTTGTAAGTTTCTACTTTTTTTTGTAAAAAAAAAAAGAATGGGTTTTTGGTGTACATTTATGATGTACAAGCTCTCGATAATACTTCTTTTTCCTTGGGATCGTTCGTAACCTTGGTTTTTTTTTTTTACCGTTTTCCTTGGATAACAGGAAGAATGAACTTTTTTTAACCTAATTTTTTCGAATTTTATTTAAAGATCGGCTGAAGAGATCAAAGCCAAAGGTAATCAAGAATTTAAAGCTGGAAACTATAATGAAGCAGTAAAACTTTATTCAGAAGCTATTGGTAAGTATTTTCTTTTTTCTTGAATTAAAATAATCTTGTTGATGACTTACACAAATTAAATATGAAAATTAATTATTTTTAGAGGCGTCACCTAAAACGGCCACTTATTATGCTAACCGTGCCGCTGCCCTCACGATGCAAGGCAAATATAAAGAAGCATATACTGATTGTCGATCCGCTACTGAATTGGATCCAACTAACATTAAAGCTTTTCTTCGAGCTGGCAAATGTCAATTAAATTTGGGCAATTTGGAGGAAGCTACTCGACAATATGAACAAGCTTACCAACTGGATAATAATAATGCTCAAACACAACGTGAATGTCAAACTTTACAATCAGTCAAGCAATATATTGGACAAATGGAAGCTTTCATGAATGGTAATCAATATGGTCTCGCTGGTAATAGTTTGGATCGTGCTATTACATTTATTGATAGTGAGCGTATACCTGTCAAATGGAATATTTGGAAAACGGAATGTGCTTTGGGTCAAAAGAAATGGTCAGAAGCAAGTCGACTTGTCAAGTAAGCTATTAATATATATTTTTTTTTGTGAGAAGAGATGAAGAAGGGGGCAGAAGAGAAATGTTTGTTTGTATTTTACTGTAAGAAATGATTATATTAAACCATTATTATCGTTATTTAGTTACTTAGTTCGATTGGATACCCAAAACCCGGATGTTTTGTATCTCAGAGCACGTGTATTTTATGGACAAGGTGATAATGCAAAGGCAATTGCTCATTGTTTAGAAGCATTACGTTGCGATCCTGATTTTTCAAAGGCTCGTGTCCTTGTAAAGAAGGCCCGTGCTCTTGATACTCAAAAGGACAAGGGTAATGCCGCTTTCAAGTCAAATAATCTTCAAGAAGCTTATGATGCTTATTCTTCTGCTTTGGAAATTGATGATCAAAATGATGTTTTGAATGCTAAATTGTATTCTAATCGTGCAGCTGTATTACAAAAAGTAAGTTGATTTAATATCTTGATATTTGCAATTTATTGTCATGGTATTTTTTTATATTGTCATGGTATTTTAAAAACTTATTCTTTACTTTTCATTTGGGAAATATTTTATAGTTAAAAAAATTTGATGAAGCACTTGAAGATTGTAACAAGGCTTTGAAATTGGATCCTGATTTCAATAAGGTTTATAGTCGTAGAGCAGCTTGTCATATGGAATTAGAAGAATATGAAGAAGCTGTAAAGGACTACCGACATTTGACAGAAATCGATGCTGGCAATCGAGGTTAGTGATATATATATATAACCATAGCAAGATTTACTCCTATACACATGACAAGGAAATTAATAATAATAATAACTTTTTTTTTCATATAATATAGAATACCGAAGCTTATTACAAAAAGCAGAATTAGAATTGAAAAAATCACAACGTAAAGATTATTACAAAGTTCTTGGTGTTACCAAATCAGCTACTGATTCCGAAATCAAAAAGGCTTACCGTAAATTGGCTTTACAATACCATCCAGATAAAAATGCAGGTGATGTTAAAGCTGAAGCACGATTCAAAGAAGTTGGTGAGGCTTATGAAATTCTTTCAGATTCTCAAAAGAAAGCTCGATATGATTCTGGTGCTGATTTAGATACTGGCATGGGTATGGGCGGCGGTTTCGATGGTGGAGTCGATATGAATGATGTCTTTGCTCAATTCTTTGCCGGTGGAGGTGGTATGGGAGGAATGGGCGGTGGTGCACGAGGCTCACCTTTTGATGGTGGATTCGGTGGTGGATTCCCAGGTGGTGCTGGTGGATTCCCTGGAGGTGCAGGATTTGGTGGTGCTGGTGGTTCAAGACGTTCAGCACCAGGCAATTACTCTTTCCACTTTGGATAAACCAAACAATATATCTTTTTCAATTGATTTTTTTTTTTTTAAAAAAAAAACTTAATTTTCTCTATTTTTTATTTTCGTGTAATATTTTTCTTTTTATTTCATTTTGCATCCTATTTCCTTATTTTCCTTCCTGAAAAAAAAAATTCCCTCACCTCACATACACTATACGACGAATATTTTTTTTTTATATTTCAGCACCCAACACCACATATTCAACGACAAACACAACTTTTTTTTTTACTTGTTTATATTACTTTTTACCTTTTTTAGCTAAACTTTTTTTAGAGAGAAAAAAATATTCTCTTTTTTGTTAGTTCCTTCCTTTTTTTTTTCGATATATCAAAAAGAGTAAGATATTTATCTATCTTTCTATATATATATATTATATACATATACAACACACCCAAAATTTATTTTTATTTTTTCAAATAGAACTTCAAATTTATTTAATTGAAAAGGAATAGGAGTTTTTTAAAGTTGACATTTGTTTTAGGGAATTTGTTTGACATGATCATAAATTCTTCTCCTATTTAAATTACTGCGTGGGTAATAATATTATGAATCAGACTAAATAAATGTCAGGTAACAATCTTATAACTTTATCTATCAAATTACGTATCTGTATACAATAACAATATGGAACAAATCTAATATATACTACTATGATCAGTTTATTACGATACTGTAGATATAGTTACAAAGCATATCGAATAAGTATATAAAAGAAAAAAAAGCCATGCAAACATTAATACAATGACTTTTTTAAGGTACGTAGTAATAAAAATAGGTAAATATTTGAAGAACTATGTAATGCTATATTCCATATATAAATGTGAATTTTTGTAAACAATAAGATCCATGACAACAACAAATATAAATAATAACGTAAGGAATGTGATTACGTACATATAAATATTATACATTATGCACAACTACGTAGTGGTGTTACTATTATTATTATATTGTTATAGATAAAAATAATAGTATAATATAAATAAATAACGATTATCCAGCGATTTATAATGTTAATATTTATATTGGTTGATTGATTAATGACGATGATAGTAACGTTTATGTATATAATAAATGAATGTAAAAGTATGATAGATTGACTCCTTTTCTGTTGACAGATTAGATAAACAAGGAAAATCATATGATCGTTTATCCATTGAAATTATTATTATTACCTATTATTATAATCACACTTTTATTCTTTCTCCTCTCTTTCATTCAACCCCCCCTTTCACACTGTCCCTTATTTCTCTCTTTCATGCTTTCTAGTACACCCCTCTTTCTTTTTTAACTTTTTCACTCTTTCTTTCACTGATATAGTAGTGACAAAACCTATGTATACATATATAAACTAAGAGCAGTTTTTTTTTCTGACGCCATGAAGCACCAACAACACTACAAACTATAACCCCGTTCAGAATTAAGGGGTGATGTAAAAATAAAGAAATAAATAAACGAATACACTGTTATAGATGTAACATGCAAAAATAAAAAAATAAAATAAAAAACCATTCTACACACCTTTTCTCTTCGTGGAAAAAGATAACTATTTGCTAGATACTAACAAGTCGGGATCGTACATTATTCTATGATATATGCGTATAGTATGGAGAATGTTTGAAACAGGTGTAAAAAACGATTGACTCTGCTACTATTGTCAAAAAACTTCTATACTCCGTATTTTACCATTGCATGTGTGTGTTTATTTGACTCTCCTCTTCGTTTTTTTTTCTCTTTCTTTCTTCCTTTCCCAATCTTTTTTTTTTTTTTTTTGATATTTCTTAATTGCGTCAATACTTTTTTACATAATATCAACAAGCTATTAAAAAAAAAAAATCGGGTTAAAAATCTAACCATTTACCCCCAAAAAGAACAAAAACAACATGACCATTGCATCGATTTATAAAACTTGTAAATGGGTTCTTGATGGATTATCCTTAGTACCAGATTACGATTTAATAATGATGAATAATAATAGTAATAGCAACAATAAAATGATCAACCATATTAATACCAACAACGGTAGCCTTGACGACCAAGATATTTTTTCATCTTTAACATTATCTCTATCGACTGCTATCATTGAAGATAGCAACAATAACAACACCCCATCGTCTCAACAACAAAACTGTTCTAGCAAAAATTATAATAACTCATCTCATATTCCAGCACCTTTATATCAACTGTGGGAACTTTGTCGACAAGGGTATATATTATGCTCACTTTTCAATTTATTAAAACCAGAGGCGGCAATTGATTTAACATTAGAACAAGATACATGCAAAAAGCAACATCAAGTCTTTGTTTATCGATTTATTATTGCGTGTCGAAAACATTTATCGTTAAATGAAGATGATCTTTTTACAGTATCAGAGATGTATCAAGACAACGCTATGGGATTTAGTAAGGTAATAAAAAAAATGTTACTGTATGTATGTGTGTGTGATCGATAAAGCATATATAAATAATTATTTTTATATCTCTCGGCTTGAATTACTAAACATTATTATGTATAGGTTGTCAATACATTACACAGGATTTTAACTTTATTATCTGAACGTGGTATTTTAAAATCGGAATACCCTCCACTTTCTTCTGCCACTACTACCGGGCAACAGCATACATCATCATTGTTGATATCAGATAATGATGGTTGTAGTTTTCGTGATAAAGTAATTATTGAATTATTACATACTGAACGAAGATATGTAGAATATCTTGAAACGACTCAGGTTGGTAACATATTTATATGTATTTTTGACAAAAAGAACACAATGAAGATATATGTACTCTTAATTATTAGAACACGAAGAAAATTAAAAAAAATGTTGGAGAGAATAACTGGTTGTTGGAAATATTTACATATATGGTAAAATTCATGAAAGAAGGCTGAAACACTGATGTTACTATTAAATATTTTACTTGTATAGAAATATGCGCAAGAGCTACGGTCAAAGCAACGCAATATGATTTCATTGGATACCTTACATCACATTTTTGGAAACCTTAACGCCTTAATTGATTTTCAGCTCCGTTTTCTTATGCAAGTAGAATATCATGCTGAAAATCCTAAAGAAAACTTTGGACGAGTATTGATAGAATTAGAAGAAGCGTTTTCGGTTTATGAACCTTATTGTGCCAATATGCAACATGCGTTGGATTTAGTAGTTCAATGGGCACCTCAACTTTCCACAAATAATAGTACCAAAGGTAATAATGATGTATTATCATCATCAACAACAACAACAACATCGTCATCGTCATCATCATTATCAACGATGACGACAGCAGGAACCTCAATAACGAACACGAACACAGTTGTTGAGCCAAATTATGAATTGCCTTCTTTATTGATTAAGCCTGTTCAGCGCGTGTGCAAATATCCTTTACTGTTACAACAATTAATGAATTACACCTCCAACGACTGGCCACACTATGATGATTTACAGCGTGGATTGGAAGCCATGGAACGCGTTGCATCCAAAGTAAATGAAACACGTCGACTACAAGAAAATAAACAGCGAGTCAAGGAATTGAAAGAACGCGTTTTGGATTGGAAATCTATCACCGATGTCGAAGAACAGTGTGGTACATTGCTACTTTATGATAAAGCTATTGTTCATCATAGAAATACAACCAAAGAAGTATCAATCCATCTGTTTAAAAAAGTAATTATGCTCTGTGCAGATGTTTCTAGTAAAAAAACAAAGAAAAAAAAGGAGCAAAGTAATAGTAGTCCATTATCGATATTAGGTCTAATTAAAATTAACAATGTGGCTCAAGTGGATCAAGGCGGTAAAATATATTCTATTTTGTTATTCATTTATATATTATTATTGATGTATTAGTTTAATTAACATGGGTACATATGATTATGTAATATAATTTACATATAAAACATTGCAGACTATACATGATTTATTAACAATAATATACAATTACAATACTTTATAGCCGTTCCACTTTCGTTACAAATATTTTGGCTTAAAGATTCTGATTTAGAATCTTTTACATTGGAATATCGAAACGATGAACAAGTAGCCCAATGGGATTCAGCTGTTGGTAAACTTATTCGGCAACAAACGAGAACAAAGCGGTTATCAACTTTAGTTACATGTGGACTTGAAAGTTATCATGATCAAGAAGAGGCTATGGCAACACTTTCTCCTACATTTTTATCTTATGCGTTTATGAACAAACTTCCTGTACGAGGTGGATATTATGATCAAATTCCAGAATTGCTGGAAGATAATTACGACAACGATAATAAGAATTATCTTGATAATGTCATTCCCACACATACATCTTTATACAGTTACAATCATAATCAGCATAATACTGATCCACATCATCAATATCATCAACAACAACATTCTAGCAGTGATAATTATGCTAATAATAGTAATAATACAGAAACAGCAGTAGCCAATTATAATCAGCCATATTATTCCAACAATTCTCATTATCAACAACAACCGCAGCATCTTCTCCAACAACCTAGAACATTACCGTCACCTCATTCACCTTCATGTTCAACACCATTCAGTAATAGTAGGAGTCGAAGTAGTAGTACATGTGTACCGCCTTCCCCTCCACAAAGTGATAGTAGTCCAACTTCACCATGCGTTCAAACAGCATACGAGATTTCCCCCAATGGCGGGTGTGAAGAACAACAAAAAGAACAAAGACAGCGACGTCGTATAACATCAGATCACCAACAACAGCAACAAGCTATGGAGCAAGCATCCCTTACTCGTGGAAGATCTCAAAGTAGTCCTAATATTAGTATAACAAATCATACTCATAATAGAACAAGTCCGTATAACAGCAACACTAGTAACCCACACTATTATCCATCAACGACATCAACACAGTATATTATCCGTAAAGCAACCACTGTCAAAGTAAAACTTTATTACAGTAGACAAAGTGCATTTGTATTTTATGCACCAAGAGATATCAATTATCATGATTTGCGATCACTGGCTGAACGCAAAACCCGTATGAAAGGGTTGGCGGGAGATTTTATTAAGTATCGTGATGATGATGGTGATTTTATAACGATTCACTGTGACGAGGATATTATTATGGCATTTGATTCGGCACCAAGATCCGATGATGCAATTAATTTATTTATTTCAACAACACCAACAGAAGCAGTAGTAACAGCAGTATAATTATTTGTTATTTTTAGTATAATTATTTATTTTTATTTTAATAGGTTCATTTTTTCTTGTTCTTTATTTGATTTAATTTTTTTTTGTACATATTGAGCTCTTCAAATATAAGAAGTTATACACCTCTTTTTTTTATACTTAATTATGTGCATCGACCTTTTAATAGTATTGATAGAAAAAAAAACAGCCTTTACCTTTGTAGGTATAGATGATTGACATGGTATATGACCCCACAAAAAAAATACTAAATGTACTAGGTACATTAGATAAATATAACTCCTTGATATTTACTGCCATATCCATGTACTGTACATATATTTTTATATATAGAATAAAAGCACTACTTAAGAGTTAATATTATCACTATCAGCTCAACTTTTTTTTTCGTACCTTAATGGGAGTAAATAAATATCTCTTATACTGGAAATACCCGTATTATTACAATAAACAGGAAAAAAAACCCTTCTAAGTGGGATTTTTTTTATACACATGTACATATTAGATCAATCGATCAAAAGAAGAAGAAAAAGAAAGACAATGAAATATATAAGGAGTTAACGGGGAAAAAAACAAGAGAATAAGAGAACAAAAGAGAGAGAAATTTGAAGTATACTGCGTGAATATGCTACAAAAGGGATGGTGATAATAAAGTAGGAGTAGAAAAAAAAAGGAAGGAAGGGGTATATATTTATATATTTATCTATCTACTACATGCGTTCTATTTATTTATCTATTTTAAATATTTATGTGACAAACAATGATCGACATTTTGTTTGTTGTTCTATATGAGTTTCCAATCATCAATTGACTGAAATAATTCAGCATATTCTTCTCGTCTCTGATACTCGTCTATAATTGAAATAGCAATAGATAAATATGATGATTAGTAAACTTCTTTTTTATATATTCTGCTCCCAATCTATAATATCACTCTAAAACAAAAACATAATTACTTGATTGATAAGATTTTCCAACAAGACCATAAGTTTTAACCAAATAGTTCCATAAACGAGGAGTGACGATACTAAAGGCTACTGTTGATCCACCGCGAGGTCGAGCATCACGATTCAATTCCCCTTTTTCATCTTCTAATATTTTATTAGTGATAGGTTCTGTTGCTAATTTTCCATCACATAATCGCAAAAACCAAGCCCAAAGCCACATTCGATCGATAAAATAAAAACAAGGTGTGGATGACAAGACGGATTTCCGATCTGAATCAGTGATATGTAATCCACGTTCAAATAAACATTGTCGTCGTTTCGTAAGTTGTTCACGTCCTTTATCACTATCATGTGTTAAGTTTTCCAATAGTTGATCGACATAATATTCTTCACTTTCATCACCACGCGTTTCACCCAACTATTATCGATATTGTCAACATGTTAGAGAAAATGATTTAATAATATTAAAAGAATTTCTTCGATATAATATAATTACCTGCCGAGAACATGTAAAACAATACATTTGTAAAACTGGAATACGGAGTAAAATACCATGGCGCCCCTTTTGCATAGCATGAAATTTATAGGAACAATCTTTACAACCTATTATATCCATAATACATAAAAGTTATTAATCAATCCAATATACATATTACATCCCATAAACACGCATTATCCATTATCCATCATATATAAATTACTTACGTATACGATTGTTGCCTTTACAAATATATAAGCAAAGACCGGATTCGTAATGATTTTGGGCACATATAACACAATTATGTTGTGGAGGTGCACGATTGATAACGTTATTATAATTGCCTTTATAAGGTTCCAACGATTTTCTTGTCACCAAACCCAAGTGAGGACAAATACGATTGTCTTTTGGATCAGTACACTTCCGTTCGTATTGTTGTTTCCATGTATCATCAGGAAGTTTATATGTCACACCAAATTCATTATGAAGCATTTCTCGCCAAGTTGCATCGTCATGAGCAATGATACAAAACCGATGACATACGATTGAAAAAGTTTTAAGATCGTCAATGGATAAATGACCAGCAATGCAAGTTAATAATTCATTATTGAGTTCGAGAATGTTAAAAGGCATTTGGTAATATGGGATCTAGATCTAGATCTTTTTTTTTCTTCTCCAACAAAACAAAAAAGAATAAAAAAAAACAAGGGGAAGGGGGGGGAATCGTAGGGAAGAGTGAGATTGCCAAAAAAGAAAGAGATTTTTCTTTTGTTTGATAGATAAAACGACGATTAGAATTTTATATTATCATTGGCTGAAAAATCTACGGGTCATTGTAGGCCCGCCTGTTTTAACAAGTCAATTTATCTTGCGTTTTAAGATGGTTTCAAATCCTACTCTCATTTTATATGTTTGATTCTGAATAACTATTCTTTTTATTTCATTTTTTATAATCGAAATGAGGTAGTATGTATCTAGGCGACATATAAGATAGTTTTTCTGGGCCTTTGAATACGATCTTTATCTATTTTATTTGTCCTTTTATCTCGAGCTAACTGGATATCGCTGGTGGATACGTATAATACACTAATAAAATCCGCAGATTACTTCTCTATAATTCAGAGAAGCAGGAAAAAAAAAAGGAAATCTTTAGTTCATACGTAAACGATCGAAAAGATTAAATGTGAGTTTTTTTTTATTGCTATAGCAATGCAAAGCACTATAATCAAGACATGCTGTTTGGAAGCTGTTTTTCAAAAAAAGCTTCATAGATACTTCATATCCGAATCAAACAGCATGGTAGCTTTAAAGATTTTAAAATAAATAATTACTTAATGAGCGATAACAGAAACAGCGATTATAATAATAATAATTAACCATGAATATTTAATGGTTTATATAAACGAAAAGTTTTTGAAGGTAGCAATTATCAATTTATATAACTTTTTTTTAACTGCACGATACCACTTTAGAATAAGAGTACGCGTTCTCTTTTGCTGTGTTGTACATGAAGCACAGAAACCTAGTAAAGTGCAAAACAAAAAGGAATTTTTTTTCTTGGTGTAGATATTTGTTTTTTCGAAATTGTGCTTATAGTACACCAGATATGACAACGGTTGTCTAGTGTAAATGTTTGGGAATTGAAACTCGGTTTTGAATTGATTTTGCACTCATTTCATATCATACGTACGTATCTCATTTTCAAAGTCCAAGGTTCATTTGTATTTCGGAAGCCAAACTTATTGATTATGTTACCATATTTTTTTATCTATCAGTCGATACTTTCATATACAGTTTAATATTGAAAGGTCGTTATCTAATTCTTTTTTACTTCACTATAAATACATAGTATTGTTTGCAGTTGAGTTATACCCAGAGGTGTATTATAATATGTTGCTTATGTATTAAAATCTGTCACTTTCTAAGTATAGGTATATATATATATATATATTACGATGGATGTAAAGTCAATAAAGACGCTTATACGTAAAATTATCTTATGCAATCAATTATTGTCGTCATGGAAACCAAAAAAACGAGATGAGGACTGAGAGTTTAAATGAAGAATAATGTTGTCATAGTCCTAATACCACTACTGCATAAGGTAAAATAGATATCTTAAACCTTTGCCATTTTGCTGAGAACAAAAATAATTGCATTTAGTGGAATAAGCAACCGAAGAAAGTCCAGCTCTTCTTGTTAACGCTTGGTGTTGATTATTATAAGTTCATCATTAACATTCTTTTTTTTTCTCGGTATGTTAACTTCATCTATAACTTTACATGTTTATAAAATTCTAATTAAACTAACTTGGCTTGGTCATTTTATCTCTTATTAAACAGTAATGCCAGTAAGCATTTGTTAATAGTATTCTTTATTATTTTTTTCATGTCGCGCCTAAATTATTGAATTGTGTATATTTTAACACACACGAACAAAAACCCTTTTCTTTCTTTTTTATGCTAGGCATACCACTCTCAATTTAACGATGGCGATTATCAATCAGTTGGCAACATGTTTCTTTTGCCAGTGAAAACACGCTATCGTGGCAATGCACCTATGGGTAAGCTCTCTTTTTATTTTTTTCCTTTTCTTTTTTAGAATACATCCATAATATACTTGTATAAACCCAGTTGCATCAAGCAGCGAACAAAAAAAAAAAAAAAAAAAAAAAAGAACGCCAAGGAAGTATCTATATATGCTCTATTAACTTGGCAAATATTCTATAGCGGATCCAAATGCTGAAGATGTTATTGACGAAGCTATCAGTCTTTTCCGTGCTAACTGCTTGTTCCGAAACTTTGAAATAAAAGGCAATGCAGACCGCGTCCTCATCTATTTGATCCTTTTCATTTCTGAGTGTCTCGGTAAAATCAATAAGAATACACCACAAGGTGACGCGTTGAAACAGTTGAGTACATTGGCTGTTTCTAGCTTTTCTATCCCTGGTGATCCAGGCTTCCCTTTGAATGCCATGTATGCTGCTCCTTCAGATAGATACCAAGCTGGTAAGACTTAACATTATTACTTTTTTTTTTTCTTTTTTTATACATATGCACATGTAAAACAGCAGTAGCTGATATAAAAGTATTTACGAATTAGATCAAATGCGACAATATGTACAACAGCTGCGCCAAGAACTTGCTACTCGATTAGTAGAAACAATTTATGTGGATGGAAAACCAAGCAAATGGTGGATGTGTTTCTCAAAGAGAAAGTTTATGAATTTGAGTCTTTAGAAGGACATTTTTGTTGTTGTTATTTTTATGGGTAACGATGATGATGATGATTATTATTATTATTAAAAATACTGTTACATATTATTATTGCATATGTGTATTTTATGACTATGTGTAAAGGAGAGAGAAAAGGTAGAATGAATGTTTAAGCTTACAAAAATAGAAAGGAAGAACAACTAATATCCAACACCACTAAGTATACCATAACCCAGAAGGATTGTAATAAGCCCAGCGATGATGGATGCTGGAACGCCGCAAAGAACGAAATCTTTCATAGAAAGATAAGGTTTACCAGTAGGGTCTTCTTGCATAATGGCATTCATATTTGGAAAACTATATAATAAATATAGGTTATTAAATACTTTTATTATTAAATCCTTAGTAGATGACACTGTTATCTTACCCAGAAACTGGCAAACCCATAGCAATCGATGCAGTCAAACACGTAACCTAATAATTAGAACTTAGTTTTTTTTTTTTTGTTTCTCTTTTTTGTGTAATTTTGAAACAAAAAGAGCTATTATTATTAAACTTACTATAATTAAAAGATCTGGATGAGGTACTGGAAGGTGTTCGCCGACTTGTTTTACAATAGGTAAAATAATAAGTGCAGCCACTGTATGACTTACAAACGTTGCAAACACCAATACTAAAATACCAAATATAAACAAAATGGCCAAGACAGACATTTCTTCCACTCCATCTGCAATTCGATGTCCAATAATGTCCAATAACCCAGAACTATTCACTGCAAATCCTAATGCCATTCCACCTTGAGCTATATTTAGAAAAATGTTGGTGGTTGTCTGCTGCTTAGTAAAATTGGTAATCCCACCGCCATATTCGATTATGAAAAACTGTGTGTGTGGGTCCACATGATATCCATCCTTCCTTACCTAATGTTACAACAGTCCATAAAAAGTTATTTAAATCTGTCTTACTTAGCATATTTGTTCCAAAAAGAAGAACAAAGGGTATAAGTGCAATAACACCATTATCTCCCCAAAAGGATTCCATAGCTGTTTCACCACACCATAAAGCAATGGTAAGTAAACAAACAAACACTACCCAAATTTGTGAATAACTTGGACGAGCAAATCCTGTGTTTTTGATTGCATTAATTCGAGGTGTAGAACGGGTGGGTCGAAAATAAATTAATAGCATCCCCCAAGTGGTCATAATACAAATGATTGTTAAAGGTAGAGCAACCGCAAACCAAATACCCCAACCAGGGTTCGGTTCCAGTAATTGAATGGCAATGATGTTTTGGGGGGATGCAATAGGAGATGAGAGGCCACCAATACAACTTGCCAATGCAATACCCATAATAAGACATGGCCCAACTTTGGAATTTGGTGGCAGTGTTCGTAATATAGGCTTATTTTGTTGTTGTTGTTGTTATAGAGAGGGATTCTTTTAGTAACGCATCTATCTATACACATACAGCACTTGATATATTTGATATATATTTTTTACCTGCACCAAAGAAAAACAAAGGACGGGTGTAGCGACATTACTGATCCACATACATAAAAAGGCAGCAAGATACATATTGACGAGGATAACCCAATGAGGTCGAGTTCCAGCTTTACTTAATATAGCACCAGCAAATGCCTTTGTAACACCATGTCTACTAAGTGCAGCTGCAATAGCAAAACCACCAAGAAGCACAGAAATTGTACCATTAAACATACTTGAAAATACTGCTTTTGAGGCATCTTTTGCACTCATCAAATTATTGCCATCAGTCTCTTTAATTATATCCATGGGTACAATAAGTAGAGCGATCAGATAAGCGGTTGCAAAAAGCGGTAAAGTCTAATATATATATAAAGTCATGAGTCCATTAAATTGTAGAGAACAAAATCATTTCGTCACACACCTTTAAAAAAAGTTACAATAGTAAAATGATGTCTTACTTCAAATGCCCACATCAAAGCAGCAAAAATCAAAAGTGCAAGACATTTGCTTGCTGATTTATCATTCATTGTATCAAAACTCATCAAGAGAGCATATACAATTACACTAAACAATAGAGTAATGATGCGCCTCAAATTTGTTCGACTTAAAAAAATATTGATATAAGGAATATTATAACCAGGTTGAGGTTCTACAGCATGAGCATCGTACGCCTCACGTTCCTTTCCCACCATATCCTTCCACACTGTATTTCGTTCATAATGAATGTGATCACGCATATGTAACTTGAGCTCACTGACAGCGCTTGTAATATCATTTCCCGTAAATACAGCTGCATACATATACTCAATTAACTTCATGGCTGTCTCAATTTCTTGTATCCTAGCTGGTTGAAAAGGGTGTGCCTTATCCACCACATTATGGCAGTAGACAGTACGTAAATTGGATCCTGCAACCTTATCCCATTTCTTGGTAATTTTTTGAAACGCTTCGTGGTTCAAATGTATATATGACTTGAGTTCTGATAACAAAATATAAATTGAAGTACACCGAGCACGAAAATTATAATATTTGTTGAACTCTTTGACTTCAGTCATTCTTCGTGTGAGTTCAGCGTTGGAACCAGTACGTCGTAAGAAACGTAAACCACGTAGCCAGTTAGAATCATGTTGTTCGTAACCATGGGTGAAAGTAGGTGCTGCCACTGTATTCCGTCGTCCCAAATTGTTATCTACTGGTATGTAACTACCACCTGGCTGAGTCTCCGTAGAACTAAAAACAAAAGGAATTTCATTCTCTGATTGACTGCCACTTTGTATATTTGATGTTGAATGACGACGATGTGGTACCCCTGGTGGTGGTGAACTACTCGTACGAGAGGAGGCTGATGGTGATGCTATATTGGCTGCTGATAAACGTGACGTGGGCTCATTAAAATGCTGATACTTTTCGTTACTATCATTCTCCTCCATCTCTTTGCTAATACCATTGACTTTGGTTACACTTGTCATACTACTCGACGGTAATAGTTCCAATGGTGCTGTTGTATATCCGGCTAAAAGCGTATCCAATTTTTCCAATTTATGCTCAGAATTAGCACTGCTCCAAGTTAATTCATGATTCAATGTTTCATCAGGTAATGAAACATTAAATTCATCGAATTGAGCCCGAAGTGTTTTTGCTTCTTCAAATACTTCGGTTTCTTTTTGTTCATAAAATTTACACACTTTATCCAATTGTTTATCACATTCTTCAATAAATTGTTGATCATCCGCATTATGTCTTTCCCCTTGTTCTTCTTCTTCAAGCGCTGTACTAAAAGTGGGTGCGATGGATACACGTCGAGAAAAATATTGTTGTTGCTGATTTTGTCCTGCTGCTATTGAGGACGGGACAATCAGTGGCTTTTCAACACTTCCTTCTTCCATAGTATGATTCATACTAGGTTGACGATCCAGCATTCGCTGGACATTCACTCTTTCGATTCGATAAGCTAGTTTTTTTAAATGATCATAACTAAGCAAACAAAAAAAAATAGAAGAAACAAATAATCAATTTTTTATAATTGATGTTTGTTAATTTATTATTTAGTAAACTTACTCTACATATTGATCAACCCACTCCGGAACAGCATTCAAGATAAGGGTGTGAGCAAACTTCATTTATCTCTAGAATGGTATATTAAAAAAGTTATTTTTTTCTGAAAGAAAAACAAATGCAGTGTATGATAATGATATATTGATAGATAAAGAAAGAATGAAATGAAAAAAATAAATGAGAGAAAACAAAAACAAAAAACAAAAAAAAAAGGTTGCAAGGGAAATTTTTTTGATTTGACAGGTAAATTACTTTTTAGGGACAAAGAGAAACCCCTTGTTTATTATACAATTACTATTGTAAACGACAAACATTGGTAGCCATTGAAGACCAAGCACCCATAATACTACCCACAATAAAATCATCTTTTTCATCTTCTGTTTGATGTGCTAAAATTTGTCTTAACCACGTACAATTAAATCGTCGATGATCGTTACGTGCTTCACACCGTACAACGGAATTATATAATTCTCGAATTTGTCGTTGTCCATAACTACTCATACGTACATTTTGTGTCGTAGTAAAAATAAGATTTGGTACGAATGTTTTTGGGGATAACTTGAAAATACGTGTTAATTCGGCCACAAAACCATCTAAATCAATAAGAAAAAAAAATGACATGAATAGATGAATCTTGTTTCTCATTCATTTGGTATGATATTATACATGTATTTCTATACATAAAACATGAACCCCACACACCTCCTTTCTTTATTTATTTACCTGTTGGATCTAAAACAGCTTCAATAGCATCATCTAGTTCATCACGTACTTCTTCATCCACATGTGTAAATATGATTACCACAAAATTCCAAAAGTCTTTACCCAATAATTGTTGAAATAAATTAAGCATGTCTTGGGTATATGCATCCAATCTTCATTATCACCACCAACAGTAACAATAATAATAATAAACCCCCATATTAGTTGTCGTAACCCACCTTAAGTACAGAAATAGAACATACTATTACCACTACTACTAATGTAAATACTATTATTGTTATTATTAATTACCTACCGAATATCTTTAATATCAAAAACAAGCAAAAATGCACTGACACCAAAGGCAAGACTTTTAAAATAGCGCACCATTTCTTGTACATTTTGTCGATCTCTTGCAGAGGTATCACACAAACCAGGGGTATCAATCATATGAACATATTTCGTTGTAGGTGCATACTTCCATGGTCTAACTTGACTTTCAATTTCTAAAGTTGTTGCCTATCATACATCCAGATATAGTGATGTTACGCGTTATTATTATTATTATATTACTGTATTATAATACAAGTCCCTGATTTTGTTTTCATTTTTTGCTTTGACTTTGCTTACATAAGCTTCACCAGTACGAAAAATACGTTCACCTGCCATGGCATTAAGTAAACTTGATTTACCAGTACCTACAGCACCAACAGCACTTACGACATGGGTTCGTGGATCTTGAAGATGAGCATCTCGATTAGCTTCATTTAATACTGCATTGGAATAGGTCATTTCTTGTTATATATGTCTAATAATAAGTGTATATGTATATTTGGGTGTAACTATTGCTACCGAATAAACAGTTGAAAACAATAGAGTAGACGCAAAAAAAAAAGAGAAAAATTTGGACTTTGAAAGAACAGTATAGAAGAAGAAAAAGCTGCAAGTGGCGGAAAAGTGTTTGTAACATTGCTGCATGAGAACGTAACACAAAAAACATAGCCTCACTCCGCGATATAAGTAACGCCAAGGAAAGCAGAATTTTGGCATGTATTTATTAGTTAAATTGTAAAGATAGAAACATTATTGACCAGCCCATTCCTTTTTTTAAAAAAGAAAAAAAAAACTGTTGCTAAGCTTCAATACGAGACTTGGATAGAGAAAAAAAAACTAGATCTGATCACAGTTATATATATATTATATATGTTTATATAAGGAATATTATTACTTTTCTCAAGGGAGTACACCTCATTTCCTGCATATCGCATGGTATTGTATGTGGCTAAAGGCGGTATTAGTTCGTCAAAAAGTTCTGGTCATTGCAGCATAAAAACATGGCACACTTTTGCTTGGATATAATAGAAATCATCCATTTAATAAACGAATGTAGTCCCTATATATATGATATTATAAATGTAGCTCTTTGCTTGTGGGGAGTAAAAAACATGATAGAGTACTAATATTAATTTTTGTTAAGTATTTTGGGATAACATGCTTGCACAGTTGAGCTCTGTATGTTTCATCCACTTTTTTCTTCTTCCGTCTGACGGATTGTCTTGATTAAAGGAATTCTTTTGATTTTTAAAATGTAATTGAACTTCAGCTTTGTGTGCCGTAGCAGACTACAGGTATGTATGACAAGAAGAACATGACATCAATGTATTTACTTGTGTCGTTGAATTACAAATACAATAAAGTTGCGTTGGTTGCTAATAAAAAAGTCAATTTAATCAGTCTCATTCTTTTTTAGCAAATGGTGAAGCAAATTGTATGAGCCCGCTATAATACAACATTGCACAACACGTATGCAATTTAGTGAGAGTTTCTTTACGTATAGAAGCAGATAAAAGATGGAACTGGAGTGGCGCAAGTAAACCATTTTAGATAATAATAACACCATTACACAACAAAACAAAAATCAATTCAACAAGTTATACATTTGACGTATGCCCTTATATGGTAGTAATTCGGATCGTTGCTATATATATATATATATATGCCTATAATAATTATATTTGCATTTCACATTGTAAAGTGTAGGCATCAAATCATTTATCTTGTTAAATATACATGTATCTATCTTACCTCTTTGAAAGATCTTATAATCTAATATGCATACGTATGATAATATACAAATATGTTTATATATTATTGTTGAAGATCATGATTATATTATTGCTTATGCTTACTTTTTCAACATGTGGGCTCAGCAAGTAGCGTAATGCACTTAAAATAAGCTTTTTGTTTGTGTTTACTCGTCGTAACACACACAAAAAAGGGGGTTAGGGATAAATAAGATACTGTAATACCCGAATGATGAACTATTCTTCTTGGCAAAAGAATATATTAAACTGTGGATATCAATATCGTTTTTGAGCTTGTTGTCGTATATAACACTAGCAAAAAAATATCAAAATATGACATATGCTGCTCAGCAACATTCATATTAATTTGTGATTACCGTATAATCAAAAAGAACTATTATTAGTAAAAAGAAAAGTGATACATATCATGCGGGGGGATAAAGCTTCTTTGATATTATTGTTGTTGTACAAAGCTGACAGGCAACAAATGTACTCATTATAATAATACCTTGTTCTATATAATAATACTAGTATTCACAAGATGATTTATAATCGATACGCACTGAATGATAGTAATGATACTGACAATCCTTGTTTAGGGCGCCAAGTAATAATTTTATTTTTAGGGAATCCAAATTGAAAATACGTATCTGGGAGTGATCATCTTATATATTATAAATCATCATTTAACGATCCAAACTTACTTCATACACATTATGGTTATTACAGATATACATATAAAGCGTGAAAAAGAGAAAGAAGAATGGTTCTTATTGTTATTTTATTTTTATCATCTATAATATTCGTACATTAAAAATTGATTATTTTTTTTCTAAAAAAAAAGAAGAAGAACAATAATAATTGTATTAGAGTGATAGCGAGCCAAAGAAAGAAAGCATAGAGTAATTATAAAAAGAACTTCACACACACACACACACACACACAGACCTGCTGGTTTTTTTCAGTTACTGCAATGTGTTTTGTTTGGTGTTGTATTTATGTTTGACATAATAAAGATCGACGATAATATACTTGAAACAATAAGAGTGAATGTTGTTGGCGTATTTTAGGTTTATGATAATCATTAGTAAGGATATGAACTTTAAGCTTACTGCGGCCTAAAATCAATAGCTATTTATCAATTTTCATTTTTATGAAAGTATAGATGTAATAAAAAGAATATGAAAAAAAAAGATATACATTAGGGGTTGTTGACAATGATGATGATCCAGACTCACACTAACAAAGTTTTTCATATAATCCCTATCCATCAAAAAGTGATGCCCCGTAATATGTGTTTTAAAAAAAATACCTAACCTCCTTTTATGATGGTCTTTTTTTAATATAGCATTTTTCGTTTAAATCAACTTTGTTTCTTATTTTACACAGGTAGATAAACATCCACATACACCAATTACATACCACCGAGTAAAAATATAAGGTCACTAACTGCTATTATTATCTATAGAAAGAAAGAGAAAAAAAAAGTTATTTTTTTACATTCTGTGTAGCGTTTCACAGACCGATCACTCTTAAAATGGTTTTCAAGGAAAGACAACATGTGTTGAATTACGCAGATTTAACATGTGGTGTGATGAATTCTTCACACATCATCATAAGAAGCAACAAAAAAAAAAAGAAATGTCATGGAAACAGCAAGAAAATAAGAAACTATACAGCTCCCCAAATTATTATCGTTGATCAATCGTATTTAATAACGATATTCACTTTTGATGAAAAATAGCGACGATGATCACGATGATGATAATGTTGTTCCTATAAAATTAAAGATGTCACGTTTATACATACATAAGGTTAAGGGCGGGCATTCACAAATTTATTATTCTCTCGCGTTCCCCCTCTTTTATATTTCTTGCTTCTCTCCCAAAGAAAACCCCACTTTAGTTTTTTATGGTCGTCTAGGCAACTATTTAATCAGTGATTAACATGTTGCATACCACCCGACAATTCTGCATAATTGTACTTTGATAAAAAAAAAGTTTATAAATATGTACGTATCAATATAAAAGTCAATTATTACTTGTACATCGATATATGTAAAAAATATTACTCTTAAAGACAACTACGCATGTCATACCGAAACATTTTGTTCACTTGTATATATATATATATATATATATGCATAAATAAATATAAATATAAATATAAATACATATATCTATCCTATCCTATCAGGAGATTGTTGAATATTGTTTTTGTTTTTGTTGTTGTTATTATCACACAAAAACATGCACATAAATACATTTTTCCATCATCCGTGGCGCAATGCCAAAAAGAAGAAAGAACGGTGGAACAAAAAAGATAGTTTAAAAAGGAGGACTTTGGGGGAGAGGAAGAAAGAAGGAAATAGAAAGGAAGATAAGCGATGGGAAAAAAAGGATTAACTAATAGTTTCTAATAATGACATTTACCAGCAATATTGTGTTATCGTAACATATTAATATCGTAATAGATTATTTTTGAGAAGAAGCATATAAACAAATTACAGGATTGTATTCAATGAATGATTGTATATATTCAAGAGGGAGAACCGAAAAAAACAACTGCTGGTATATAATTATGAACCCAGTAAGGTAATCATCTGCCGAGGACAAAGAGAACGAATATAAAAAAAGCAACTTCTCAAAAAAGACAAGTGCGTGTGTGCTATGCTCAATATTTCTCCCTCCCCCCTTCTTCCCCCCAAAACTCCTTTTTGAACCGCTTTTTTTTACACTGATTTCTTGTTCTTATTCTTGTTATTCTTCTTTTTCCTTTTCCTTTTCCTTTTTCTCACTCTTTCTCTCTTTTTCCCCTCTTTTCTATTTTTTACCTTCTCTTCTTTTTTTCTATTTTGAAAAGAGAAAAGAAAAATACTCAACCTGTTTTAAATTTTTAAATCGCAAACAACGAAAAAAACCAACCAAAGCAAATCACTACATAAAACAGCTGACACCGCCATTTATTTTATTTTTTCGCAATGCCACATCATCAACAACAACAACCGGAACGGGATGCACTTGATCGAGGAGTATTAATAAAAGGTACTGAAGAAGTACCTGCAACAGCACCTATATTCGAGGGACATCTTTATTTACAGCATCCAGAAAAGAAAAGTCGTTGGCAGTGGCGATTATTTCGTTTTGACGGAACCTCTTTTACATGCTTATCAACGCGAAAGATCAAATTACCCAAAGATACACCTGTTGATTCTGCAATTATGAGACAAGAAACATTATTGGCATCACGATCAACACAACAAAATTTAAACAATACTCAATTGAATACTTCGCCTTCCTTTAATACATCACATACATCACCTCTATTAGCAACACCCAAAGATAAAACTTTGCGTCTTATTTCATTGGCTAATAGTATGCCTGATCTTCAAACTACTGACAAACAACAACAACAACAAACAACAGTACCACCAAATAATAATGAAGAAACGGTAGTCATGGCCAGCTATTATCAATTACCTAAATGGACCGTAGATATATCTAACATTTCTGCAATTTCCGTATTAAAACAGCAATCCACTAAAAAAAGGTCTCCTTTTTCTACATCTTCGAACGGTTCTAAATCGAAATGTTTTTGTGTCCGCACATTTGACGGTGAATGCTATATTATGAAAGCTCAAAAACATAAAGATTTGGAACGTTGGCTTTTCGTTCTCACGAAGATGTGGAGATATGCTCAAACCATACGAAATCAACTTATTCAACAACAACAACAACAATTAATGACGACTTCTTCTTCTTCTCTTTTATTACATCAACAACCACAGCAACATCATCATTACCCTCATCAACCACAACAACAACCATCACTTGTACAGTTATCACAACGTTCCCCTTCTTCTTATCGCCTCAGTAGTAAACAAATTTGGGAATCACCACCCGAAAACATGCATCGTCCCGTAGTAGATGTGAATAATACAATGATGATGCGAAATTTGGTTCCACCACCACCATTTCATCAACCACCCCCACCTAGTAATAACAACAACACCAATAATAATAATAATAATATAAACAAGGGTAGCAGATCAATACCTTCCTCTTCTTTACCGTATGACAACAGATACAAACCACCCATGTTGTCAACAGAAAAACTACATTGGATTGATCAATGGAGAGAGTCATTAGCTGAATTAGCAGCTTATGATACATCATTACCACCACCCATTGAACCCATTCCAGATGATGATAATATGAGTTCCATAAGTGGGCTTACGAGCATTAGTTTGCGTGAAAAATCTACAGCAGCAAGAAAAGCACAGCAAAGCACTGTGGCACCTACTCCACGACGTAAAAAATCTAAACGATCCATTCGATCTGTTGCCAGTGCCATTAAACGAAATAATAATGGCTATGATAATAATACAACAATAACACCCAAATCAAATAGTATCGCACCAGCCGCTGCATCATCTGCTGATATTTTACCGCAAGAATTCCCCTTGGATGATCGACCGAGTACCTCCTTGAAGAAAAAACGTTCCGATGAAGTTAAAAACTGGATATCAAATAATACGTCTAATAGTAATAATCCTACTTCCCCAGTATTAGTACCAAGTAAGAATAATATAATATGTTATTGAAAATATTATCTTTCTATTTTTTTTTCTTTCGTTTTGCTGACAGACATGTATACAATAACAAAATAGCACCTGAGATTAACTTTTTCCAAGACGCTAGAACGATTTTAGATGGAGATGGAGATCAACTAAATGATAAATCCATTCGATATCATTCATCCATTCGTGGACGGAATGCTCGATTGGTTGAAGAAGAAGATCAACAACAACAGAATGATAATCAAGCAGTTGCTTTATCACCTACTAAAATTATTAGCCATCGTGCATCCGTCATAGCAGATGATCAAATCTATGGTATATCCCCATTACAAACATTAGCCAAAGCAGAAAGCACGGATATTCTCCAACAACATATTGATCATGCAAAACGTAGTAGTAGTCCAGCACTATTACGGCATATTACAAATCCCGAACAGCAAGAAGATGAAGATGAAAACATGAGTTTAGCCGATCTTCAACGCTCACTACGAAGAATTAGTATAAATGAACAACCTAAACAATCACTGTCACATCCTTCAACAAATCGTGCGAGATCACCATCAGCATCTTCTATATTGGATCGAAGAATTTCCACTTTGGATCAACATCAGCATTTTGTTCAAAATAGTAAACCAGCACAGATTCATCATCAACAACATCATTATAATTATAATTACCCACATCAAATGATATCTTCTTCACTAAATAATACGAACAATAGTGCTAATAACAACTATCCATCACCACCGCCCGCGTTTGTTCATGCTTCTCCGTCATCATCATCCATAATAAATAATGGTGCGACCCCACCTCCGATTGTTGCCCCTGCTGTTCCACCGATGCCAGTTGTTGTTGGGGGCGCAGCTCCTCTCATTATTCCTCACACTCCTCCGCATCAAGCACCACCACCACCACCTCGTGCTTATTATGCACAACCTGTCGTCTCTTCTTCGGAGTTGACAAGCAAGTCGATGCATCACTACCCTGATCAATCTATTGAACGAACACATTATCATTATAATAATAGCCATAGCGTGGAATACATGAAAAAGAGACCAAAATCATGGATGCTTCCTTCTTCTACTTCGGCAACTTCATTAATACCTGAAAAGCAACAACAACAACAACAACAAAATCTTTTTTCCATAAAGCATTCCAATAATTCAACAACAGCTATAGAACAACATCCTACAACAAGAAGATCTATAGACGTAATGATGGATACCCAAAGGAGCGAAAATAATACCAGATGGTAAAAAAGAAAAAAAAATAGCTTGATCTATAAAATATTTCAACCCTTTATATTCTCCCCAATTCTCGGCACTATATGATTCCCTATTATATTATTATTACTATATAATTATTATTATTACTACTATTACTATTATTATTATTTTACTAGTAATATTTTTTCACTAACTTACACTTCTCCTCTTCCCCTTAAATACTTTCAAACCTTTATTTTTTTTCTACATGATGCGTTTATATTATATATATATATATATATACGTACGTATATTCTATAATACTCTCTCAACCTGTTTATACTATTATTACAATTTTTTTATGATCATAACGCCTTTTTTTCAAGTATTTTATAATATTTTTAAGTTTTATTCTGTAAAAAAATGGTAATCTCAAAGAATAATAATTTAATAGTGATAATGTATAATACGTAGTACGTAGTACGTTTATTTTTTTGCTATCGAAATAAATATTTTTTATTGGAAACCAGTAAATAAGTTAACATATTGTAATATCGACGTTCCCTATTTAAGTAAAGCGATGAACAAATCACAATAAGATTGAGTTATGCAGTTGCACTGACTAGGTTATGCATCGTTAATTTATGTCTATTAGAAAACAATTCACTACTTTCAACTATACTATTTTGGTACGTACGCATGATCTGAACTTAAATGTCTTTCACCTACAATTTGTTGCATAATTGATATTTCTGTGCTAAAAATTAATTCTTTTAAAATAAAAGGGGTTAATTACTATATAGTGTGGTAATTGACTCGATTCTCAACATATAGTTCTATCAATATCAATTAATAATATACAAGAGAACAAATGCATCCACTGAAAAAGAAATATAAAAGCTCTTTTGTATCCTAGGTAGCTTATATATTGTTTGTTGTCCTTGCAATATTCTTACGGATTTTTTTAAAGGTTGTATTCAAAAGAAAAAAACACCTCTTTCTTCAATGCAATTCAATTTTTTTTTCGTTTACATAAAATTACTACATACGTTTTTAATATGTATTTATCTACTAGTGGTCCAGTTGAAAATAAACAATTGAGAATGATGATGAGGATTATATTTTTTTTGATAATAAAAGACCAATTTGTCTAAAAGTAAGCATTAAATGAAAACATCAATAAGTTTTTTATTCGTTTCATTAGACAACCAATGATCGACGACATATTTGTATCAGTAAATCGGTACACCTGAAAATGGTAATGTGGTGACAGTGTTTACATGCTATTATTCTTTTCAGCAAATGTTCAGCCTAATGATGATCTAAGTTGTGTACGAGCTCTTTATATACATATATTTAAAAAGGTTTTCTGTCTTCTTTAATTCATCACACATAAACTATCTCCCTAGTTGTCCCCTTTTTATTTTAAGACGACGCAACATATAATTGTTAATTTTATCAGAGTAGTCTATTTGAAAAGCATTTCTGAAAAAAGAGTGTGTTACGCAAAAGAAAAAATCTGATTATATATCAGTGTTATTATCTTTATGCTATCATCGGATCCATGTTGCTTTTACTTATAAGATATTATGAATAAATATAGCGTTGAGAAAATTAAATGCAGAATATTACTATAAAAAGGAGTTGTTTTTAGCTGGGTTCTCCTGTCGATAGTCCTGGTCCAGAGTCTTTTACGCCACAAGTTATTACATCAATACATACTCACTATATGAAAGAATAAGCTTCAATTAAAAAAAGGAGATAGTTTTTTATATGCCATTTGTATCTACCGAACAACACCTTCTTTGTTAGCAATACGTATAAAAAAGAAAGACAATATAAGATATTCAACTATTACGTTTATTTTTCTACTTGTTATTTTATATATATTTTTTACGTAAGGTACTTATTAAGCTTATGAATAGCAGTATCATCGAGCACATTTCTGCCATATAACACATATGAAAAAAGTTATTCGTTACAAGCTCACATATTTTCCTTTTGTATAGTAACATTCATATTTTATTATATCTAATATTTCAATTGGAAGTAATATCGAAAGCGTATAAATCATAATCATAAAGGAAGAAGAAAGAACATATTTTATACATTCACACTGTCAGTTAGTAGGAGTAATCATACTATCACTAGCTTAAATTTACATATCAAGAACACAACAATCCGTTTATAACCTATATTATATTATTACTATTACTATTACATAAAAGCGGCGCCAATCACCATACGAAAATAATACTAAAAAATGCACACAAAATCCTCGGACGAAACAGAGAAACATTTTCAACATGATGGGAAGATGTTGACGGTAGATAGAGTCGAAGTCATTACGACATTGAATGAAGATGAAAACACAGAAAGAAGTTTAAGCGAATGTGACAATACGATCGTTGCGGATAAAGAAGATGAACAGTTGGAACAAAAAGATGGCGGTTATGGCTGGGTCATTGTTTTTGCTGCTTCTCTTTCAGCGTTTACTGCATTCAGTACCATGCAAAGTTGGTAAATAATGATAACGTTATTATTCTTTCAAACAAACTAATCAGATAATTTATATCGTTGTTCTAGGGGTAAAATATTATTTCTCGAAACACTTTTTTTTTTTAGCTATACACGTTTACTTATACCTGTCAGTGTATCATCTCTAAAATTCTATTCCTGGTTGAATGAAAATAATTACATTACTAAACTTATTTTTTATCGCTATTTGATAATATCACAGGTATTATGCAAGATTATCTCGTAACTGAAATGTTTGATAACTCCAAACAAGCACAGTTTCTTGTTAGTTTTGTTGGCACTATTTGTTATTTTGTTTCAGAGATTGTTACACCATTGGTACAAATAGTCTTAGAATGTGCTGGTGTTCGAATCACATTGTTAATTGGAACTATCATGATTAGCACAGGACTAGTAACATCCGGATTTGCCACAACGGTACGTAATAATAATATTATTATTGTTATTCCTAGCAGAAAGTTAAGAAGTGTTTATAAATTATTTATCATTGCCCTGTTGTATCACTATAATAATAGGTATGGCATTTGTATATTTCACAAGGTATCTGTTATGGTGTTGGTATATCCATGATCTATTTGGTACGTTTATTAAAAGATATTTGTAATAATGGAGTTATATATCCTAGCAATTCATAAAATTTTAATTATTCAAATGTGTTTTTTCTAACGCACCCAAACCATTTATTTAACCAATATATGATATGTTGTACCTTCTTCTACGGTTACTTTCTCCCTATTACCAGGCCATCATGACAGTTATCCCGCAATGGTTTCCTCAAAGATGTAGCACAGCTACTGCTATTAGTTTGAGTAGCATTGGGCTTGCTGGTCTGGTCATTCCAATTATTATGTATACCTCAAATTCTAAACTTGGTGGATCTTGGTAAAATATAATTTTACATTTTAATTATAATATTAATATTAATAACAAGCGCAGTGATGATATATATAAAAGTGTCTTCAAGTATAAAATTATTTATTATATATAACCAACATACAGGACATTTTGGATATTGGGTATAGTTTATTTTGGAGCAAATATACTTTCCTGTGCATTAATCAAAGAGAAAAGTAAAAATGAACTTACTAAAGGCATTACCAACACTAGTAGTAATGCAACCTTGGTAGCTAATAAAGAAGGATTTCCCTTTGATAATAAGAACAAAAAAGAAGATGCTGGAAGCAGTATCAGCTCGCTGTATAATACTTCATCAGTAATTGGAGAAAACAAGAAAACAGAAGAGCAACTTAAACTTTCCAAAAGTATAGTGAAGGAACTTTTAGTGGATATCAACTTTTTAACTTTTACTGGAGCAGCATTTTTACAAGTTTTATCACGAAATGTGCCATTCTTTTTTCTTCCATGTAAAATGCTTTTATATAATGCACTACACTGGAAAAATGATACGTATTAAGAAAGAAATGGTTATTAATTGCATGATATACTTTTTTATTTCGTGCTTCAATTAATATTTATAGCATATGCAACATTTGTTGGATTGAATGCAACTCAAGGAACAAGTTTAATTTCTATAGCATGCGCTGCAAGCTTTGGGGGAAGAATTGTTGTTGGGTATAGTATACAATAATACAGCTATGAAAATTACTTTTGTTAACAACGTTCGCCGTCGTATTTATTCATTTCTATTGACTATTATTATATATGTATGTATGTATAAAGGGTGCTTGCAGACAGGATAGGAAATTTATATATAGGTGCAATATTTAGTATTATTACTGGACTCTCATCTTTAGTAATTTGGATGTTCGCGTACAGTTATCCCATGTTGGTAGTATTAGCGATCATAATTGGGTTCTCTTTTGACACTTATTACATTCTAAGTATGTAATAACAACAAAATATTGAAGACAATGTATATTTGCTCTTTCATCAAAATCAGTATATAGAGATTTTTTGGAACTAATACAGAATGAGCGTCGTCTATATTTTTATAGTGCCTCCCACATTATTACAAATCCTTGGTAGACAGAAATATACTACTGGGTTATCCGTATTAATGGTTTTGACGAGTCCAGCTATATTAGGTCCATCACTTATTTCTGCAGTGGATGGTGCATTGGATTGTGAACAATTCCTTCCTCATAAAATATTTAGTGGGGTTTTACCAATCCTTAGTTCAGTTATCATGTTGATTTTAAGATTACGAATAAAACGCCAACAAAAAATTGAATATTAAGAATGTTTTGCTTTTTTTTGTTACTTCACAGTATTATCTATTAGCAACACGAATAATGGTGTTGATCCGTAATATATTCTCTAAAAATCTAATTATTTATTCATTCTCTATTTGCTATAATTGGCATTGAGCAAAAACATTCTACTGAACACTAGTAATCCACGAGGAATCGATTCTTGTTCGTTCAAATGTACAGAAATCCAATAATCCAAGCTTTGCTGAAGTTGTTCTTCATCAACATTGACAGATCGCCTGAGTAGCGAAAAAAAAGTTGATAATATTAGTAGTTAGTTATCCATTTTATTAATGTTACTTTTGATAATGTACGTTTATCAACTTACATCCCACGCTCTTCCACTGCCTGTTGCAAATCTGGTGTACTAAGGCTCTGTACACCTTCTTTAGCAATCAACTATTACATAGAAAGAAAAAAAGTTGTTAGTTCCTTCTGGAAACATAAAGATAACAGGCATATCAAGTAACTTAATTATTCTTTATTTACCTTGTCATCTTCCAATAAATAATCCAAATGCTTATTCAATCTTTTTTCTAACATCCCCTTGGTTCCCCAACTTTTCAAACCCATGAATCTAAATACATTATTATATACATATTTTGAAAGGTCAGTAATTAATAATTAAATGATATCACATTTTCCTTCTTTCTTGTGCTTACCGGCAATAAGCACCCAAGTTATCCTTGCTGATTTGCGGTAATTCAAAGTCATACTGATATCCTTTTGCAATCTTGAGGAATTTGCGTAATGATAAGAAATCTTCAGGTGTAATCTGAATCAAAATAATAACAACAGTGATAATAATATTAAAAAAAAAGAGAGTATGAATAACAGTTTGTTAATGAATTATCGATCTTCATTATTTAAAAGGTTAAACTATGTATTATAAACTTACACGACCAATTTGATGAGATGCTGTAATAACATTTGAAGACATGCGTTGTCGAGCTTCATCCAACTTTTGACGTTGCTTCAGCTATAATAAATAATAAGCGCATAATATTGGTTATTATTATTTTTTCTGTCCCCTCCGGAGTCCAATATTTTAAATTATTTCACATACCACTTGACTTTCAGTAACGCAAGTACTAGGTATGATTCCAGGTGCAAAAATAACAAATAATGGAATCTATCATAAATTTTCAGTGAGTTTTTTTCTTTAACAGATTTTTTATCAGATTAAAATAAAATTGCTCCTGAATTTGGTCATACTTACAGATTCAGGAAGAACAAGGAAAATCAAACCAAAAGGTGCTAACTTGATCATATCCTTCTTTGACTTGTGAATCTACATAGAAAAAAAGAAATTATTAAATCATTGTTACTTTCCTCTTGTCTTTCTCATAAAAAAAACCTTCATACAAGTTGATAATCAGATCGAGTTAACTGGTAACCTTGTTGTTCAACTTGTTGTATCAAAGCTTTTGCAGCTTTTTTATTTGCCCATAATTCTTTTAATCCATTTTTATAAAATACAACTAATGCTTTGGACTTTTGAAATAGTTCTACTATCTTCGATTGCTTCTTGGCAGGTACTTCACTTTGTTGTACTTGTTGATTCTGTGGTTGTTGGTTGTCAGTTGTACCAGGTAAAGTAGCATATGATCGTCGTGCTGTTGTTGTTGTCAGAACTATTGTTTGATGACCAATAATAGGTATTTCGGCTTTTGATGAATTCATGAATATATTGTTGTGTCCAACTGTGTTGGTAAGACCCATGAAGGAAGATCGTCGCAAATTCAAACATGCCGATGAAGAATAATAACGTGACGATGAAAATGCAGTAATGGGTGCAATTCTCCCCTGTCTTTTTTTTTAATACGATTGACATATGATTAAAGCTTGATTAATTTTTATGCGCTTCAGATTGCAAAACAAAATGGCTTTTTAAAAAATACCTAAGAAGTGGAAGTACTTGTCTCTTCGCTATTGTCGTCATGGTGAAGAATGTCAAAGGCGAACTTTTTTCAGGAGAAAAGCAATTTTTTCTGCTGTGATAACCGAAGTTCAAAAAAAATATCAAATCTGTAATCCTTCCGACGCCGGGTTTCGGGAAACTTAAATCGGAACTCTGGTCATTTAGTTTTGAGTCACTTAAGGGGGGAAACGAGCATCAATAATTGTTACGTAGTAACTATAATATACTATAATATTATGAAGTGATTTTTCTATTTATGGTTGATACTATACGAATTGCGTCATATAATTATTATTAATTATATGAATCATAAAACTTTCTCAAACATGATACAATTAATGTAAATAAGATAATTCACCCTTTTTTACGCAATAAACAACGCTACTTCATATTCTAACATGATGATGACACGACATAAATCAAATCACCAGTATTATGAATATTTTGTAGCTTCAAATCTATCAATCATGTATTGAATAAAAAAGTGTTCCTAACCATTCGGTAGTAATAAATCTTCTTATTTCTACCTTTCTACGAAATCGTTATCAAAAAAGAGAAAAAATCTCCGTACGATATGTACTAAAGTATAACGGACTAGTATGTTTTTGAATCAGCTAGCGAATGATTATGAGTTGGTGAATATAAGTCATTTTACGAATCACATACGTACGAGTATAGAGCTCTTTATCAAACTCAATATATTTGAACTGTTTAGTATAATTATATTAAGGTATATATGAGGTATAACAGTGATGTCAATACGTAACAGACAAATGCTTGTTGCTTCTACATAATTGAATTAATATAGAAGCATATACTACCCAACAAGTTACCGATAAATCAGATTATTTTTCGGCACTCAAGAATATTACGTACTTAATATTTACTACCAGTGATATGAAAATATAAATATTATATTTTTTTCTATTACATACGTATATCATATGCAGGGATGGATGTGAATTAAAGCAAAAAAGCATAACATTCTATATTTTACCCCTTTTATGGTACACATTGGATAAGAAAGAATAAGCTATGAAAATTTTTTCTTTTGCACCATTTCCAGGTACGTATCATAAAAATATTGTCTTTTGATTCAATTCGCTTAAGCATAATTATTAACAAATTTTGTAACAAAAAGTACAACGGAAGTCAGAGAAGTTTTCTTTCAAAATGAGATTATATGAAGATAGTCAGCACGTACGTAGTACTTGACATCGCCTACGTAGTTAATTAGTAAAGCAATAAAAAAATAGATATAGCCATTGTTTATAAGTACATTCATGTTAAATCTTTAGACAATTGGTTTCCAATACAAATAAAAAAAGAGGCTAAAACATTTGAGAACAACATCAGCATATCCTGTCGTATCCAACGTAGTAAGTTCATCCCTATAATATAATTTCTTTCACGCTCTTTTTTCTTATGTAATTGAATGCTACAAAGTTTTAGAACATCTGCGAGGCATGAAAAAAAAATAGTACATATGATATATACTTAATTCAGTTGGAAAAATGGAGTAAAGACATTATACTGATTGTTTAATTTCCTTGTTGCAGTATGTCTGCGTGGACTCAGGTACTGCTATATATATATTTTTTGCCGTTTGCTAAGTATAAAAAAAAGCGCACTGCATCTCAAATATTAGCCCAAAATACATACATAGACTTTTATTTATATCTGATGACATGATCCCGCACTATCCATGGTCCAATTTATTTGTTCAGATACGCCTCAAATACATTATAAGATGAACGGGTCGCTGCTATGTGAAAGCGGACTTTCTGTAGTAATGTTACTATATGCACCACTGAAAAATATGCAGTACCATAAATATCTATGAAACAGTCGATCAATTCTAAGTGAAGCAATGAATATCATAATTTACAAAAGTATACTTACGTACTGCAGGATATGCATGAATATGCATGAAAAATTATAAGAAGTAACTACGAATATATATATATATATTCTGTGTATTAAAATATTATGGCTCCCTATGATCCATGAAGATTTATAAACGACAGTTATATAAGCTGTATGATTTACAATGTATGACTATGAATCTATGGAGCGTATAACAATAGATGGTGGATTTGTAATTGTAGCTCTGTGAATATCTATGAAATAATGAGGAAGCATATATATATATACAAGAAAATGAGTAAGTATACAGCTTAAAGTTTCTTGACTAACCTTTAGTTATGCTACTAAAAGTAATGCTTAATCCTCTTTTTGGTACTTTTTTTTAATTTTTATGTACAACTAAGTGCTCAAAAAAAGGGTCCCACATTACTCTATGAACATACTAATACGCAATAAAATTGATATTAGAAACAGCAATAGTAAAGCTGTTATTACGTAATTTACATATATATTAATAAACAATGGAGATGCTAAGCTTACAGTGAGTCATCCCAGCCATATGAAATTCCATCGATATCTATAAAACTAATTGATGCTATAAAATCCCGTGAACTTTATAAATATTATATTCATGTTTACATTTAATCGATAAAAGTCTATGAACTATAACGTTTGATTGATTGTATTGCTCTGTTAATGATGAACTTTCATACTCCAACAAGCTTCAAAGGACTGTTTTACATGGGAATATAACTTTTCAGTAGTAGTTTATATATGTAATAATATTTTGAACCGTTTGAAAGGACACTTTTAGTTAAAGCAAAAGAACTAAAAAGGATAGAAAGCTATGCCACTAGTTATAATGAAAAAAAAACCAACTTTGAAGTTGGTAACGTGCTCTTTATTTTAATACAGTCTGTTTTAATAGCAAAATACAACAGGGCTTATCAACTTTGTTGGAGGGAAGGGTGGAATCGATTAAGTAGTGAAAAGAGTGTATGAAAAAAGATGTAGGGGTTAATTAAAATAAAAAGAGAGAAGTTCTGTAATAGTTACATCGTAGTATAGAATAAAAATGAAAAAAAAAACCAAAAACAAGTTCAACCATCCCGTTATTTACACAGTTAACGATATGCGGATGTACCAGCACATTCAGCAACTGTGACGAATTTATATCCTTGTTCCTTGGCATATTTTACAATCCATGGTGCTAATTTTTTAGCAGTGGTTTCGTAAACCTATATATTCATATTATTGGTGTTAATGACAAACAATTAGCTATATATCAGTACAATAAATTTATAGAGCGTGTAATAATAATAAAAATGGTAATTACATCGTGCTGAAGTGCAATATGACCACCACCAGATGCAAGAGCGTCTTTATAAATTTTTTGCTGAGCAGAAAGACCATTACTACTCCAATCTAATACATCAATATCCCACATCACCATACTAATCCATATAAACAAGAAACAAGTATATTAATATATATTCTTTGTTGTTCCATTCATAAAATAAGAGATACATACGTGTAACCAAGTTCACCTAATATGCGACGTGTTTCATCCTTGTAAGCACCTTCTGGAGGACGCATAACTGTTATTGTAGAAATAAAGAAAAAGAGATATTAATATTCCACATTATTCACATTATCTTTATATATTTAAAGTTTTAAATATAAATATTTATGATAGAACATACAGGCAGGTCTATAGGTATATATAAATATTATTATACATAATCATTAGTTCGTTATTATTCTATGCTATTAATTATTAAAGTGTATATATTTATGTTACTTAAAATAAAAATGTGGATTAATTTTACCTCTTGCCAATGGCTTTGTAGATTGCATCCGAATTCTTTGTCATTTCGCTTCTCACTTGGCTTTCAGTAAGCTTATCCAAATTTTTATGCGAGTAGGTATGGCTAGCAATTTGATGACCAAGACTATAGGAATGCTTCACTACATCTCCATAGGTGCCTCCATTTGGAGCAGGGTCTGTTAATTTGCTACGCAAAAAAAGGACAACAATGGTGAGGTTAGTTACTACCTGTAAGGTACAAAAAATAGAGTAGTTATGGAACAGTAATTTTTTTGTGGATACTTTACTGGTAATTGTCGCCATTGATAAAAAAGGTAGCTTTTACACCATTCTTGGAAAGCTCATTAGCCAAGTCGTAGGTGAATATATGAGGCCCATCGTCAAAGGTTAATGCCAATTTTTTGCTACTACCGCATTTAGTAAGGATGGCGGCAGGCGCCCGTCGTTCTAATGGAAGTGCATCACTGGTTAGGGCAGAAAAAAGTCCAACAAAAGCGGCAGTTACAAGAGTCAAAGAAAATTTCATAGTAATAAAATGTGTATGTATGTTTCTGTTATGAAGGATATCAATTACGAAAATCCGGAGGTTTTATAAGAGGAAAAGATGTTAATGAATAATAAAAGAGTGAGTAAGGAATAAATTAAAAGTAATCCGTATTTTTGGAGGGCTTTTATAGCAAATCTTTTAATTGTAACACTCTCTGTAAATTGCGTGTGTGCGCGCGTATTACTACACCTCCTAACAACATGCATTATTTATTTATTGGAGACAAACTTTACCCCTTTTAAACCGTAATATGCTGCAACAAGAATAAAAATCCAGTAAAAAAGTTGATACTCGGTCACTATTGTCACAACGTCTGTATCAATTTCTTTAACCCCCTTACTCTTCTTCAACTCCCTTCGTGATCCTACAAAAAGAGAACAAAAAAATGCACATTTTTGTATGCACCAGTATGCTAATATGCAGTAACAAACATGGCATCTTGTATTACTTTACACATATTTTTGCACTAGCATCTAGAGATTTAAGGAAATAACATATTCACTGAATAACCTTCTTGTGTAAAAGTATATCATTTTCGGATTGTGCATTTAAACGGACAACTTCTTTTTGCAGTTTTTAGCAATGGGTCCTCGTCTTTTCCGGAAAAAGGAAAAGGTAGAGAGGGTCTTTCTTTTTTAGGGAAAACGCTCACCAAACAAATTCCTCTCCTCCAGATTAGGAACCTTTTGCCCAAAATAAGAAAATCTCCGTCTACCTTTTCTGGAAAAACCAAAAAAATTATTTGTGAACAGATAATTAAACTTTCCGCCACATTTCTTTCAGCCTACATAGTAAAAAGAAAAACAAAACCTCCTTCTTTTCCTTACTTTATACGGTTTTACTTGTGTTAGTGTTGTTGCTGCCCATCAAATTAAGTTTCGGAAAAAAGGCACGTTACAAAAAAAAAAAAAAAAAAAAAAAAAGAACGAAATTCAATCTTCAATTGACTCGAAAATGTGTATTTATGAGTTCAGGCCCATTTAATTTTTTTTCACCTCCTTAACGATAGTTATTCTAGATTATTTTGAATTTTATAAGATTAAAATATCTTTAAATGAATCTACGTAGGGCATTTTGTTCTTAACATGGTATATTCTCATTTCTTGCTATTGATAATAGATAGTAGTATTACAATATCTTTTTCTGATTATTGTCATTGATTCTATTACTTTGTAGATATTTAGAAGCTTCCAAAAAAAAAAAAGGTACGTATCAGAATAAAAACTACAGTCTTATGAAGACTAGCATGTTATGCATAGCAACAAGATAATGCATTTTTTAACAGTTTTTTCTTGTGCTACCTTATCGCCTAAACGTGTGATAAAGATTGTTGTACACATTTTCATTTTTCCCCTGACATGATTTCTTAAGTTGGACAGTAGTGTTGCCTTCCAAAGCAAAACTTTCAAATGAAGATCAAAGTTGTAAGGATTGCTTTTTATCTGTTAACGTACGATTATGAGAAAACCACAAAAATGGAGTCCTTCGTTACAAAAAAAATTACCGTTGAGGAATTATTTTGCTGGCGGTGTTGCTGTCGTTGGGAAAAGTTATAGTAGAGCTGCTTGCAGATGTACGCTCTACAGGCCGCTCAATGTGAATTCTTACAAAAAGAAAGGGGGAGGAGAAGGGGGAGACAAAAAAAATAAGATTTTATTTTTATTATTTCTCGATTCCCCTTAATTGCCACTTCAGCGCTTCCCTGAAAAGATACCAGCGTCAGTGATTGTTATATTTACAGGTAGAACTGTTGGTAGTAGAGTATTAATTCATAGACTATATCAAATACAATAAATATTGAAAATGTACCATTTTCTTTGTCGACACAACAAGCTGATCAAGATAGAGCTTATACGTGGAGTTATTTTTGGTCAATAAAAAAATTCCTATCATTATGCATGTTGTTCATCATTTTCAAACTGTAAATCGTGATAAGCTACTCTTCTGGAGCTATTAATAATAACATTGGCAACGCCACCCAACAGTCTGTCTTATAGTTAGAATTCTGACGATTAAACTGTACTATATTTACCAACCTCTGGTTTTCATGTTTTAAATAGAAACGCAAAACAATTCTTTTCTTTCTCTTACCAAAAAGTCTAGGCCATATAATTAAATTGTTCCTTCTTCTTCCTTATTAAAAAAACTATCTTTGTTGAAATGAGAAGCTTTGAATTTTGTGATAATAGAAGGAGCATATCATTAATTCTGTATGGATTGTATGTAGAAGGAGAGGTTTTATATATACACGGTAAAAGTACAATACGTACGTACTTTCGAATTCATTGTAGTATAAATCATTGTGGAGCATGTATACAGTATATACTATAGGAAGCACTTATAAAATAATAGTCAGTGTTTGCTTTTTGACACCACACTTTAGTAGCATAGCATATATATTGAGCGCCTCACATAACATTAACGAATAAAAATGAAAATCAAGAGATAGTATAGTGTTCTTTCAAGGTCTTAATATCTATCAAAGTGAGAACGAGGCATGGATTACGTATACGTATAAGTAGTGTTAAATGAGAAGAAAATATACTAGCTGGCACAAAGAAAGTATTCAGATTTGAAATCTTAATTTTGTTCTCCCTATTCAACAAAATGAAAATTAAGCACACGTGGAGTTGCTGATGAAATATGGTAACGAACTTTCCATAACAATATTCCTTGTAAATAAAAACAAAGTTAGAATTATATATAGAATTAAAATTATCGTGTACATGACATTAAATGTTAACTATACCATTGAAAAGTATAACAAGCATATCATTATACGTTGAAGTGCCTCAACTAATAAATGTGAAAGGTGTTAAATATTTAATGCAAAACAATCAAAATAAGATCAACTGATGTGCGTTGGGTTGTATACTAATAATAGCAGTGTAATTCTCTTGTACAGTAGGTAATTCAAGGAAATTGTAAATTTTCAGTTGATAATAAGAAATATAATGTTTCGGTAGACAAACATTACCTATAATTTGAAAAGTTTCCATCAGAACATACGCCATTCATTTATTAATGTCACGCTGAGGACTTTACAGTTGAACAGCGTCGGTTCAGACGGAAGGTCGTAGTAATATCAAACATAACCTGTTTTCACAGGTTCAGCGCTCGTATATATGGTTTAAAATAACCATTGATAAGCACATAATGCAAGAAACACGATATAAGAACCTTTCAATACTGTCTTTTGATAGCAATTAACTTCAGTGACTGAATCAAAACATCTTTTCCCTGCTTCTCTTATACACAGTGTATCTAATATTAGGACATATACAAAAGCTCAAGTTATCTGACCAATTTTCTTTGGTCTTCAACTGTACCAACAATTTCATATCTCTTAGTATTTCGTCACACAGACAAATGCATTAAAACAAAAATAATTATCGAACAAGTAGAATGCCGAAAGAAGTTTTATTGTAACAGATCCACAACAAATACCATTTTACAAAAGGGTTTCGTAAGGGACGGGAGCGATGGTTTGAGGAATGTTCTTCTTGGCCTTGACGTAACGGGCTTCACGAGGTTGAGCAGGAAGACGCTTCAAGAAGACCTTGGCTGTTAAAATATTTAAATTAATATATGTATGAGAATTCATTATCTTCAATCTATTTCATAATAATATCCTAAAATCTTTTCACATCTAAATCACATAATAATATAATAAACAATATCTTACAGCCGGATTCCTTAGCAGCGGCCTTCTTGGCACGGTTTTCCTTGACACGGTCCAAGAATTCTTGACGGCACTTAGAGTGCTTGACGTGTTCAATACGGAGGTTGACACGCTTTTCCATGTAACGACCACCGACCTTCTTGTGGATGATAACACCAACAGCAGACTTGGTGACGTTATAGACGACACCAGTACGGCTATAGTAATAACAATAATTATAGTTTATTATAATCAAATCACTCATACGATTCGCTTACATACAAGTAGTATATTTCTTGCTATCTATCTTCATTACTATTATTTTTTTAAAAAAAACTTACCCGTGGTAGAACTTGTGGGGCATACCCTTTTGGACAGCAGCATTAGCCTTAATGTCGACAATATCACCAGTCTTGTAGGTCTTCAAGTAGGTCGAAAGAGGAATGGCGCCATGGTCGCGGAATTGACGCGAGAACATGTGGCGGGTGCGAGCGCGAACTATATAATTGTTAAAACAAAAGATAAAAAGTTATATCCTTGTCAACAGTTTTTTTCGTCATATATCTTTATTTTCAATATCCAATTTTTTTTAGAGTGCTATTTATTTTTATAATACTTACGACCGAAGGAGTGAGGCATTCTATAAAATTTTATTTTATTTTTGAAAAAAAAAAAAACAAAGTTTTAGATGAGTAAATCAAACGATTTTTTAAATAAATATATAATTACACCCATGAACAAACAAAAATGCATCCTGTAGTATACAACAACAAAGTACAAGTAGCTGCATTCCCCACGTTGATCGCGTCAAGTTACCTGTCAACGGATTAAGTTCGAAAAAGAAAGAAGGAGCAAATACTGTATAACTTGGAAAAATTTGTTCAAGCCGCCAAGGCACGAACAGTCACGTTTTTTTCTATGCTTCAAATTGTTCTTGATCTGTCAACTATGGTGTGCAAAAATACTGTAGAAAGTTAAATTACATTTCATATATCTAATACATACACATTTATTTAGTTTTACATTATATAATGGTTATAGAATGTTTGGATTGTTTATTTAATATTAAATTGTACTATATCATTCCTATAATGGCTTCTAGTTTTGGATGGTATTACTATAGATGAATAGTGATACCAAAGTCCCTTTGGAACGGTATGTTATGTAAACAATTGACTAGTAAAAGATAGTGGTAGTTCTGTTCAAGAAATAATCCAGAGATTTTCCACGGCAACGCAAATTAACTGTTGCTAGAAATCATGGCTACTACAATTTACTCTTTAAATTGGTTACTATGGTCGCTAAGGTTACTATAATAACTTTAAAATCATTGAGTGTTTTCAAAGCTTACGTCCACCAATTACTCTTGATTGATGTTCTCTACAATGAAAAGTATTCAACTAAGTCAAATTATGAGGCTGCAACAGATATATGATTAAGCCACTCAACTTGCCTATCGAATGGTTACCTCGTGTATTTCAAAATATAGGAAATTTATAACTTGAGAAAAACCAGTATTCAATGCTCTCAACATTAATTAACATAGCAGCGATAAAGTAGGCATAGTTGTATTTGGTGAATGTTAGGGAAGCTTAGTCAAGTGGGCTGATAACCTTGTGTTATAATTTGTCAAGATACATGAAATATGATAAATTCATGCATAATCGATCGTAGAAACACTTAAGCACATTTAACATACAGCGTAAAATATGCTATCTACTATAATATTAATAACCTTTATTATTGAAGAATTTAAATTAAAGGCTATACAACGTTCTTATTCATATAGTTTGGATAAATAGTATCCTACAGATGAATGTTAGCGCGGGACGACGGAAGTTTTGACATGATTGAAGTTGAATACCAACTCCTTCTCCTTCAAGAAAAAGAAAAAATGAGGCTTGTATTTTCATCCAATCAGATTACATAAAACAATTTTTTTTTTCGTCGACGGAGAACAGGAAACGAGTGTGTAAAAGTACGATCAAAGGCAGCAAATTGTTGTTTCTTCCTTTTTTACTGTCCATACAGCATGACTGGTGCATACAGAACCTACAGCAAGACCTACAAGGTCCCCAAGCGTCCCTACGAGTCTGCTCGTCTCGACCAAGAATTGAAGTTGGTCGGTGAATACGGTTTGAAGAACAAGAAGGAAGTCTGGCGTGTTGGATTGACTCTTTCCAAGATTCGTCGTGCTGCCCGTGAATTGCTCACTTTGGACGAAAAGGACCCCCGTCGTCTTTTTGAAGGTAATGCCTTGATTCGCCGTTTGGTCCGCATTGGTGTATTGGACGAAAGCCGCATGAAGCTCGATTTCGTTTTGTCTTTGAAGATTGAAGACTTTTTGGAACGTCGCTTGCAAACCCAAGTTTTCAAGTCTGGTTTGGCCAAGTCCATTCATCACGCTCGTGTCTTGATCCGTCAACGTCACATTCGTGTTGGCAAGCAAATTGTGAACGTCCCCTCGTTCATTGTTCGTTTGGTATGTATTTCTGCTGCTTTTATTATTGTGCCTGGTTTTTTTTTGTATATATATATGATTTACTGACTCTTTTTTCCTTTCTGTTTTGGATTTGATTTACAATAGGACTCCCAAAAGCACATTGACTTTGCCTTGACCTCTCCCTATGGTGGTGGCCGTGCTGGTCGTGTCAAGAGAAAGAGAGCCGCTGCTGCTGGTGGTGGTGATGACGAAGAAGATGAAGAGTAAATCTATCATCATTTTTGTTCTACTTGATTAAAATAATAAATAACCCTAGCAACTTGTTGGAACCCAAAGAAAAGAAAGACATGTACTGTTTGTTGTTTGTTTGGTGATGGGATAGGAGAATGAGAGGAAAAAGTATTTTATAGAATAGCTCAGTGTTTATAGGCCGCATTCTATTCATTTAATATTATATTCAAAATGCTGGGTTTTGTTAAACGATATTACTTAGTTTTTTTTGTGATGTCAAAGTATAATTGAGAATATTGTAATAAGTAATGAATATATTGTGCGCCAGTTTGCGAAAACAAATTTGTGTAGAAAAATTTTTAACACTATCATTTAGTTAAATCATCGGCATTTATCACTTATGTTCCTTTTTGCTTATCTTTTTCTCGTCTTAAATACATTATCTTAAAAAAGAAATCCTAATAGTAAAAGTATTATTATAAAGATATATAGATATGACAAGAGAACTAAGTATGTATCAGGCTTTATCCTAGCCATTTAAGGAAGTGAAAAAGGATGCCCATCCCAAAAAATATGTCTATTAACGACTACATAGTAGATATTACCTCAAACACACAAAGTTCAAATGGTACCTTTATTGGCGACATGCGATAATTTATCATTGTACGGTGTGAAAATAAACGGGTGTACGTAAAAGTTAACGAAACTTCTTTTACTAAAGTTCCCTTAGTATATTGGCCTTATTTCATGGACTGAAAAGCTGTGAAGTCATCGAGGGTTGAAAACTGACCGGTGCGAAATCATAGGAGGTCCACTGTATATACAATAATCCTGATTCTCTTTTCAATATTATTCTCTATCTTTTCCCTATCCATACGCTTAAGGTCTTCAGACCTTCTCCCTCCCCTCCCAATACCTTGTACCGGTCAAATACGTCCGATAAGAACACCATGGTCACTTCTTGGAACATTGAAAATTTAAGTATATATAGTGTTTATTATTTTATACTGGATAGCAAATAAAGTAAAGGTCTTTTGAAATGATGATTTATCAAAAAAAGGTACAAATTTATAGAAGATAAGAAAATGGAAAGGATGTTTAATAAAAAAAAACATATCTTAAAAGTATAAGTAAAAAGTAAATGTTCAATGAATCATATTTTAAACGAAGCAATTGGTGAATTATAATGATATAAATACAAAAATGAGTAGTGGTAATATTAAGATAATAATAATTATAAGAAAAATACAAGTAGAGAATATGTTACAGAACATAGAATTGGTCGCCATTTTTTTGAACGTGGCGTCCGCGTCCAATATTAACGCGTATATTATAAATTAAGTCGTTCCATTCTTGCAATAAAGAACGTTTAACGAAATTCAAAAATAATGTAATGCCAAGAATACTTACAAGTACTTCGGCCGTTATCATTAATGGAAAAGGTGGTAAATAATCTTCCAAAATATGTGTACAATCATTTTGATGAGTGTCAGGATCCATCATACATCCAATCCAATCATACATGGCCATTGGTTCACGTTTAAGTCCCATCATTTTGTTGATCTGAATCATATAAAAGAGCTATAATGGATATATGATAAAAGTTTATAATATAGTCAGATTTCAAGAAAAAAGGTATAGCTTACAAAGATAACCACGTGCAATCATAATATAGTACGTAATAATAATGACAAAGAGCCTACCCAATAAAATACAACTGAAATAACCATCAGTGAAGCTAACATCAACGGGCGCCATTGAATTTTGACAGCTGCAACAGCATGACGATGTCGTCGAATATGTGATTTTGTTTGTTGAGAATTCGTTGAACCCGTTCCCCCAGATGCTGACAAAGATTGTGCCATGTCTGCTTCCATACCTGATCTCATAGCAACCTAATAAAATTTGTTGATAAAATGAGTACTAGATTCATTGTGTTATTGTCATAAAAATCAAAACGTAAGTAATACTACTACTATATACATACGCGACCAATATAGATAAATGTTCCAAAATGAATAATAAATCCTGGCATAGCAATAGCAGCCATAGGATAGAAAAATGCCTTCATAATAAGGTCTACTTCAAGTAAACAGAGATTGGCAAATTCGAATTTGATCGCATGAAGTCCGAGAGAAACACCCATTATAATGCCAGCGGTACCCCAACAGAGCACATTGAGAATAATATATTTATCCATCAAAAAGTTATTGTTCCACACAGTATGAAGATGAAGGTTAAGAATCATCACTGTGCACCACATAGTACTCCCCATAGATGAGAATAGCAAGAGTGCACCTGTTAATAAATCAAACCCCTGTTTGTGTTAATAAAACGTATCTAAAGGCACGTCGTTTTCTAAATGGAAGTAAAAAAAAAAATAGCAAAGTTATTTTGTTACCTTGTACCGCACATAATACATTATTATCTTGAGTACTTTGCCTTATTCCATCTGATGCACATTGAAGTCGCTTAGGGTCACTGATCGAGAAAAATGCAACAGCATTAAATACGAGTAGACATCCTGAGATAAATAAAATGATAATGGTTGGATGTCTAAATAATATACAATATAACAGGCCGTGGGATAATGATTAGTATATATCCTTTTTTCCATCCTCTTGAAACTACATAACTAATTGAAGAAGAAAAACAAATATTATTCTAGCAGTATCACCTTTTCTTGTCAGGTAAGACTAAGTAGCTTATAAATACAAAAAATGACAATACAGCAGAGACAATTCGAATGATATCTGTAGCAAGGAAACCCTTTTCAGGATAGCCTTCCTTAAAGAACTATAAAAAGAAATTGGGATTTGTAAAATTAATTTAAATAATGTGGAGTTTTCTCACTTCCTCATGTGATGAAAAGACATAAAAAAATATATTTCAACTTACATAATTTTGAGCTGGACATGGGATGCAACAGCCAAACTTACAATGGACAGGATCTAAAGTATCATGAGAACCCATTTTTGCAAGAGGATCTTTTATAAAAGGTGCTGTACATTCAGAAAGTACATATCCGACTGGAATGCCCGATATATTGAACCCTTGTGCATATTTTTCTGGATCTACGATTTTTGCGATAACAAGATTATTGGGTATTGAGAAAAAAAGAAAGAAAAGTAAAAGAAATAATGATTCTTCTTACTTTTTTGAGCTACGGCATTACAATGGTTATCAGGTTGAGCTGGTATATTTGTAAGTGGTGAATTAGCAGTACAGTCTGGTAGATTATCTGTATGCCCAGTTATACGGAATATAGTTTTACAGGTATCAATAGTATTTTGACAAGCAGATTGACATGCTCCTAAGACAGTTGGGACTAAAATTTAACAGGTAGAATGAATACTTGCTTGATAATTATGATCTATATTAATAGTAATTTAAACTGTTTGTCTTATATACATATGTTAATTTACTTTCAGTGTTATTTACTATAGATGTACTACATCGTGGAAACTCAAATGAACAAGAATATTGATAGTATGCTTCGACGCAAGGATAGTAAATTTCGCCTAACCAATCTGTTAGGTTGTTTAATAAGGTTAATTTTTGTTCAATTGCTCCAAACGTTATTCCATCCGGAAGATACACGTTATAATCTACGTAATCCTGAATTAACGATTGAGTGGTAATGAGCGTGGGATTCATTGGTGCCCAGATAATTGAGCTTTCTTTTTTATTTCTATGTATAATTTGGTGATACCTACAGAACATACACCGCCAGGATATGGAACACATTGAGCACCTATGTATATATACGAGCAATTGTTTTTTTAGAGGTTAAGATAACTCGACTTGAACAAAAATTATTATATACTATAATAGAGAGAAAGTGACTCTATCTGAAGGAAAAAGTGACATACCAGAAGAGGTGATATCTGTAACTTGTGACTGAGAAAATGGTAAAAATATAAATACTAAAAGAATTTGATATACGGAAACGACTGCCATCGTTGTTATTGTTATTATTTATCGCCGTCGTCGTTTTCAATATCTTTTTTGTTTTGTTTATATACAGATTGCTGGTTTTGTTGTTGTTACTATCGTTTCCTTTTGTGACAATAAACAATAAGAAAAGTCAAAAGAGACAATAAAGTTTTACCTTTCTTATGTTTTGTTTAAAAGTTAAAGAAGAGGAAAATTGTCTGAAGTCGAAACACAAAACAACCAGGGCAGGATTAAATACTGTTGTTACACCACAGAAAAAAGCTGGAACCACTTGGAACCAGTTGGGTACAAGTTGAAGATAAATATTAAAAACTAACTCCCAACTGCTCCCAATTGCTCCCATGTGTCCCATTCTTCTTTGTGGTGTTGTGTATGTGTGTACCAATTTTTTATTGTAATATTTTGTAGTATAAGCTTTTAATGCAAAGTTTAAAAAGCCAAAAACCGAAAAATAATGGAAAGATGGGGTAAAGAATTGTTCTTTTTTGTTAGAGCTGTTGAAGTCAACTGGTATTATTATGATATTTGATGGGTCGAATTTCTTATTGAAAGGTCAGTCATTATATATCCTTTTTTGATTTGGTATTCTCACAGGTCTAAATCATTATGAGAAAAAAGAAAGTAATTAACAATTTTTGTATTACCATAAAAGCTATAAGCCTTGATATGTACGTACACTGTTTTTTTTTTAAAAAAAAAACATATTTTTATACCTTATTCCATTGCTCTTTCATCTCCAGTACCTTCAAACACTGAATCTTCTAGTAAATGTTGAGCTCTTCCTCCTATTCCAAGATAGTCTTTTACAAAACTATAAAGTTTTTCTATTCCAAAATTACGTATCGCACCAGATGCTTTTTCTTGATAAACTTTTTCAGAGTTGTTATTGAATCTATAGTAGCAATAGTTAATAAGTTTTGTTTATAGTAATACGTAACACTATAATCCGTCCAACATGAGAAGCACTTTGAGATATGCGTTTACGGGAAGATGGACGGGAAGTAGCGCGAAAACAATACATAATAATATTAAAATGTCGATTCGAAGCTATTACTTTTGATGTATCACTTACCGAACACAATTAAAATCCCAACTGTTTGTCCATTTTGCATTTTCACATGATGTCTGAGACCACGGTTCACCGTAAGTAATAGGAATAAAACTGCGATAAGTATAAATAACACAAACTATCGCTATGGTTACTAGAATTGTCCGTTTTCTAGATGTCAAGCAAGAAGTAGAAAGATCAAACATGCTACCAAACAGAAGTACGGCGTAATAAAGTGCTGGCATGTAGTGATGCAAAAATAATTGACGATTCATTAGATAAAATGGAAAGTAATGTGCGCACCAGCCAGTTATAAAAAAACCAGCTGATTCATTGTACAGGTTAAATATTTCTATCATTGCAAATTTAAAGTTAAACTACCATGTACAACTTCTTATTAACCATACCATATTAGTACATCCATATACACCCACATCCTTGATCTCCGTTGAATTTTTTTTCTTTTTGCGCTCTTCAAATAACATATTTTCACATAACTGGAATAAAATAATTACCATGAAATTTGCTTTTGTAACCACGTTTTTTCATCAATACAATAACGAATGATATAGCAAGATACACAGAAACGGCAATTGTGGAACTCCAAAAGACTACTGGGTTACCAAGTAAATAAATATGTTTTCCATCTTTAACCCAAAAACTTATTCCTCGTCTTAGAAACGGCCATGCCTGGATACACAACAAACCAAAAAAAGTCTGTGTTACATAGTGCAGGTACGAACTTCAACATGTTTTGTACTACAACATACCTGTGGTCTGGAATCGTACGGATGGCTCTTTGTCAAGCCTTTATTCACATGCCACATAACTTTATTCAGTTCGATGAATTTAGTGAGAAATCCGGGATGCTTGTAGCTTACCATCTCTACATCCTCATCAACTAAAAAAGAATTGCTGTATTAATATCAAACCTTATTGTTCTCTTTTATTTTACCCCGCATTTTTTAGTTTTAGGAATATTTGTAAAACAATAAAAGCAAAAACTTACATTTAGGATGTTGGTTTGCTTCTATATACCAAATTGTCTTAGGTAATTTACTATCTTGCATACATGTCACCTCTTGCTGACCAAAGCCCCATTCTTCAGGTAATGTTTTCTCATGCGAAAATAATACACACTGTTGTCGATAATGCAATAAGCGAAAACGGGAATGAATTGTTCTCATTCTATCCTTTGACTCTAAATCTTTTCCGTCATAGGCTACAATATCTACAATCCAATCATTATCAGGATCATTAGGAATATCTAGATCTGTATATGCGCTATATAATACGTAGATATCGCCACATGTTATATAGAATGCAGGATATGTCAAAGGATTAGTATTTAGTTATCAAAAAGTTCAAAAAAAAATATGTCACTATTTTCTATTTTTGCTAATTATTGTCTTACCTCACTTCCTTATGGTATTCGTCATTTGCGAGAGGTGGCTTTTCATCATGGGAATGAAGTCTTTGTGATGACAAAGCATGTACAAGTCGGATTCTATCACCATTTCTAACATACTGAACCCCATACTTATTATCAGGACGTTTTCGGCGTGGTGAATTTCGTGGCTTTTCAATTATCCACCAATTATTATCATCCTTGTGTGGATATAATGTAATTTGTTGTTCTATAGATGAGTTTATCCGTTTGACATCATAACATAGTAATATTAATAAAAATTATGACAATAACAATAAAATAATATTATACCATCTGTTATCATCACCATTATCATTCAATCTAGCATAAAATTCTTTTTTTTTTGTCGGCTTCTTTTAAAATAGGCTAAACTACTTACGGCCACTTCCTGTGAGATATTTATGTGGATGTGAATGTAAATAACCACCACGCGTTCCTTCGTGTCTAATCCATACTCTAGAGCCATATGCAATATCTATATATCATATTGTTCCCCCCCCCCCACAATTTAGTTGATTTTAATCCATTCTTTCTACAACCTTGTATAATTAGAGGTGTAAAAATATTATCGTTACCAATGGGTGTGCCAGCCATATGTGTATTTGATCCAGTCAAAGTCTGTTGAAATTCAGGACTCATAAACGTATCACCGTCACCAGTGTTGGGTAACGAACGAAAATGAATTGCAAACATAATCATATATATAGCAACAGGGAGTACAATTAAACAAATACTTCTCACAAAGAAATGATGTGAAAATGTCAACTATAAAATAAAAAGAATCAGCCAATATCTTATACATTTTGATTAAAACCGTTTGTTATGCTTGTTTTGAAAAAAAATTACCATTGATACTTGAGTATCCCCCAAGATATTCCATAATGATTTAATAGTACGTATACCAACAGTTCCAATGGTAAATAAACCAACCCATTTACAGCTTGCAGTGAGTCCCATACAAAGCCCTGTCATTGTAAGCCAAAAATACCATTGTAGATTAAATACTCTATATATTAAAATAAATAAAAAAAAGAGAGATGAACCGTTTTTAATGATTTGCTTTGTTGCGTTGTGGACCTAAATATGTATATTATAAACTCTATATACTTTGAGCTTTTGTCTTGATCGCAAAAATTAACCCAAGATAAAGTTGATGCAGATGTAAAAAATAATAAAATTGGATCGAGTAGAATAAGACGATTATTTGTGATAAGACCATTCTCTAATATTTATATAAATTATGCAACTTGTATCAGTCCAAAAAATCTCCTGTTGTTTAGGGGACATATATGCATACTATATTTTACTTCAAGGGTGTTATTACCATAGCAAAGCATAAGTGATACTACGATTCCCGACATTGTAGAGTGACCTGCTTTTTTCATTGTTAAGTACGCCATCGGTACAGCAAGTGCACCCAGTGTACCACAAAACACACGGATAGCAACATAAGGAACACCATTTTCAATATAGTCCCTTATAGTATATAGAGTTATAAGCACAGCAATTCTTTTTCTGTTTATTTACACACACACACACACACACACACACTTACAGTCCAATTTCTTTAAAATCAAATGAACCATCCAGACCAGCAAGCCTTCCAACTAACGCGATAAGCATCTTGGCCAGTGGTGGATGAACATCGATGAAGAACTTCATATTAATATATTTACTTGCAAATCCACCAAAATGTACCTCGTCAAATCTGAAGAAAAAATGTGTACATCATGTAGAATTGTAGAGTAAGTGCTCTACTATCTATTTACACAGTCAAAAAATAAAAATCAATTGAAAGCGACTTATTTTTTCTTACACAACAGAACCAGGTTGAGATATCTTCCATAATCGAATATAAAGTGACCAAAGAGTTAAACATATAACTATAGTATATTCATTCTTGGTAAAAGATTCAATTTTTGTTGCTAAACGTTGTTTATGTTGATGATCGGCTTTCCATATTTTATCATCCAGATAAAGTGGATCACATCTATCTTGTCTAGTAGATGATCGCGTAGGCCATCCAAAACGCCGTTGACGCACTTGTACTTGTGACAAAAACGTCATTAATGATAAACTTCTAGTTTATAAATGCTGTCTTTATTTCAACAACAATTAAAAAGAAAATGTGAAAAAGAGACGGGATTGGTGATGTGTTTAACCTGATTATATTGAATATATTATCACAGGATTTCAATTTTAGCTGGCATGTCAGTATGATAACATGTAAAACTCAGTGGCATGTCAAAAAAAAAACTTCTCTCTTTCCCTTTTTCGGTCTCATCCATGTTTCGAGGAGTTGCGTTACGTGCATTTCGACAACAACAGCACATTCGCGCCATGTCAACTAATAATAATAATAAAGAAATCTTAGCATTACCTGCAACGGCAGAGGAAACTGTTCAAGTGGGCGTCAATGACACATATAAACTGAAAGAGTTGGGTCCTGTTGGTAAGTTTTTCTGATATTCTCCCTTTGATCATTTTTAATTTTCAGTAACACGGTATATATATACTCTCAGATCTAATGAATGAATATATTTTGTATATAGTGGTTAATGAAGATGGATCCATAAGTCGTATTAATAACTGGCACGAAATGGCAGATATTGAGAAGTCGAATGTTAATCGTATATTATTAAAGCGTAATCGTCAACGATTAGAAAGGTTAAAGAAAGCTGAAGAAGACAAGAATAGCGCTTAATTAAAAAAGAAATCTTTTTTTTTGTTTTGTTTATTATTTGTATAATAAAAAAAAGCCGGGAATGAATTGAATGAAAAAAAAATGAATGATACAGTTATTGAGGAAAGATAAAGGATATGATTTTTTATATCAAAAAATATGAGAAGAAGAAAGAGGTGTATACACGAAGAAAGGGATTAAGAATATATGCAATAATTAAATATATAAATGATTTAGTTGATGTCGCTGTAATAGTTTTCACGCATGAATTCAAAGAATGCGAAATGATCAGGTTCAGCACCATGACGATAGACGAATTGAGAAGCAAGATAAGCACCAAAGAGAGCCTTAACATAAGGTTCAGGAATACGTTGAACAAGGGTTTCAAGACCAATTTCTTCCAAAAGCAATTTGGGGAATGCACGACTCAATACATCAGTACGTAATTTGATATTATCCCATAAGGATGTACCTTGAAGTTGTTCAGTTAATTGAACAATAGCGACTGAAAGTTCATCAGAAAGAATGGAAATAGGTTGCTTGGTCTTTTGGTGTTCACGCCACAAAGCTTCGAATTCAACACGAGCATTACGTTCGATAGTTTTTTGTACTTCTTGAACATATTGTTGATAGAAATCAGGAACATGACCATCCTTGACACACATATTCTTTGCAAATCCAGCATCATCAAATGCCAAAGCAGCCAAAACTTCCAGAGAGGAGGAAGTGACACCACCCTTATTTGCAGAGGCATCTTTGAAGATAACAATGCCTTGCTTTTCGAGACGGAGACGAGCTTCTTGAGTGAAGAACAAATTGGCACCTTCAACAATGTACTTGAAAAGAGGAGTACCATCGGTGTCAACAAGCTTGTGGACGTTAGCCAAATCGACAGATTCAGGACGGCCACCACACGGAACAAAGACAGTGGCTTGAGCAAGTGGGTTGGTATGGAAGGTGTTACGGAATTGGAAACCATTTTCTACTACTTGTCCATTGTACAAAGTGACATTGTTATCTTCAAGCAGGACGCGGAAACCTTCGTCAGATAATAAACTAGCATCAAAGTTGTTGATCATCAAGCGTTCATTAGCCAAACGGCCAAGCTCTGTACGATCAATACCCTTGCGGTCATATAAGACACCAGATCCATCAACGATAGCAATGGTCTTATCCTTGGAAATCTTAATTTCGTTTGAACCCAAATCACCATCGGGACCGCCGGTTTGTAACTTGGTGCATTCTTCTTCATTCAAGCCAAATGTGCGGTAAATGCCCAGGACATATTGATGGACAGAGCGAGTAGTCATACCGTAAGTATCATGAGGAATACCACCCATTGATTGACTCTTGCCGGTAGTGAAGGCCTTCCAGAAGGGAGCACCACGGGTACGAGCATGCAATGAAGCCCAGTCCATATAATCAGCAGTACCTTCATCAGGACCAAAGAACAAAATTTCTTCCTTGTTGTCCAAATCGACCAATGTTTCCTTGATACCAGGAGTCTTACCAGCGATCAACAAATCCAAAATCGAATCAACATATTTTTCGAATGCTTCACGTGCCTTATCTTGTTGATCAATGTTCAACAAAATAGTACCCTTGGAACCACCTTCAGGAATATCCTTGTTCTTGCGTTGCTGAGTAGCAGCCAGTGCATAATTTTCGTCAAACACAGTACGCTGGTTAATTGAATAAGCTTCTCGGTTACGCGAACGAATGATACGAATACCACCACGAGCCACATCACGGAAACGTAAATGGAAACCACGGAATTCAGAACCAACGACCAAGAACATACCATACAACTTAGTTTGGTATTCGATCTCGGGCAAAAAGTCAGGTCTCAAACGGAAAGACAAGGCAACCTTGGTAGTTTGGAAAAAGTTGGTCTTAACTACATTTTTGTTGAATGTCAGGAAAGATTCAAATACCAATTGTTCATGAGCATTGGAAGTTAACACCTTAATCTTATGGCTCAATTCTTCATTGGACAATTTTTCAACCGTGGTCAAACGTTGGTAAGAAATGGTGGGTTCTAAGGAAGCCTCGCGTTGGTTAACATAGTGAACAGTAGCAAAGTTGGCATATAAGAGCTTCACCAAATCGGGGTAACGCTTGATGATGTCTAAAATGTATTCACGGGTAAAAGTATCTTGACGTAAACGTTTCTTCAATTTATTGAGCACTTCTTCATGGACGGGATTGCGGGCATCCAAAATGTTAGACAAACTCAAATATTCCTTGCCTAAACGGTTTAAAAAGTGTTGTGCAAAAATCCATGCGACATAACCATATACGGATTCTTGAACAGATAATTGGTTGCGTTGGAAAAGATATTGTAATGGACTGGATGGCAAACAGTAAATCAGAGATGTTTCCTTCATAACTTGATGGATGGTGGTCTCAATTGGCAAAGCAGTGGAGCCGGGAACGGGACTAAGGTACAAACCAATGATGGTGATACCATTAGAGAATTGTTCTGTATATAAAAATAATTTCGATTTTAGAATTATGACCAAATAAAATAGTTAAAAAAAATACATATTAAAAAATAAAATGACTTACCAACATATTTGCGTGCAGAGAACAAGTTATAATAATGGTACAAATCAGACATGGCAGAGAAGAAGCCAACAGTACTGCGTTGATGATAACCAATAATCAAACGGCGTTCGCGTTTGCCTTGTGATTCAATCATTTCAATGACAGGACCCTTACGCTGAAGAGCACTTTGCATAACCTGCTCGTAAGCATTTAAAGTATGATCAGTAGCTTTGCGTAAGAAACTCTTGTCAGCAACTTGTCTGATATCAGTCTGTTCTTCCGTGGAAGGAGTAGGATTGACAAATTGACACTTGGTGACAAAATAAGATCGGAGTTGGGAGGTCACACCATTGGCTGTACCGCTGGAGCGGTATGACTCGACACGATATGCTTTGGCTGGGGTGGATCCATCTAAATATTTTCCGTCGATCCTATAATTTAATAAAACAAAGTAATTATGCGGTTGGTTATCTGTATCGTAATATGAAATTATGTACTTTTTTTTATTCCTTTCTTTGTGCTTGATTTATATAACTTACTTCTTTTCAATTTGTGGGCCACTGAAATCTGTGACACCAGGTTGTGATGAATGAATATATACTGAAGAGTCCTCTCCTTCCTTGTCTAATTTAATATCTAAGGCATTTTCGTTTCTTGTATATGCAAGCATCTTGGCACCATATAAAGCCATAACATGGTTGGAAATAGTTTCAACAGGTTCAAGAGCAAAATAAAAATCATCGATACCCAAGTTTCTAATAAAATTCAATTCAAAAAGATATATTTATACATCAGGCCATGGATATGTATAGTAATAAATTTAAAACCATCCACCTCTCATCAAACCCAAAAACCAAAAACTTACCCATAGAACCAAGCAACTTCGTTTTCGATTAAATCCTTTGGCATAAAACCAGTTTGTTCGATATGTTGACATACTTGAACCATTTGATCTTGTTTACCAGCGAACACATTAGTGCTATAACCATAACCATCATCACATTGGTCTTCATGATCATTGTTAATAGCAGTTCGTGCCAAAGGTGATGCCGTTGACATGATGTATATGTATATAAATTATATAAAAAAAAAAGAGAGGAAATATAATAGAAAGTAATCAAAGAAGGGAAAAATTCAAATTCTTGATTTTTCTTGAAAAACTTTGGTGGAAAAAACAAATTCAAGCAACACATTGACCCCATTTATATATGACCATGGCTTTAACAAGCGCATATTGTCCCCCCCCCCATCATTCTGAAACTATTTCATTGGCCGAGCCGTGCGAAAAAAATATTTTTGATCGGAGTATACTAAAGTAAAATGATGCAATGTTCACTTAAAAGTACAAGATTAGGTTCAAAGATAATTTTCCCCACCCTTTAACGTTTTTTTTGCCCACTATTTCTCAAAAGGAAATCACCCGTTTCTGTGTATACATATGTATGTATGTGTTAACGTATAAAGGGTGCAAAAAAAAAAATCGGTGTTCTCTTCACGAATTGTCGTCATAGTATTTTTTTTATTGCCAAGAGAAGAAAATAATAATGAGACGATAAATATCGTTTTAAAGATCTGGGGCATATTGTTACTATTTTTTATTATGGTTTATTGAACATATATTTCTGATATATTATTACAATTATTTCGTGCTTACTAGTTTGAGTTTATTTGTTTGATAACAGCCTCTTATCTTTTTATTCACAAAAAAAAAAGGTTTCATTCGAGCCGAAAGAAATTCATTCTGAGAAATTTTTATTTACTTGTTTGTGGAAAAACTAATTTCATGACGGTGCACGCGCCCCACCCTCCGATCCCCTTTTTTTTTCTTTCAAAATACCGCGGAACGCATCTTTCCCTTGGCGGCATCTGTAAAGTAGAAACAAGAAGGTGGCCTGGGCCCAACATTATTACAAAAATAAAATAAAACCCGCATTTACCCCGCACCAAAAAAAGCTACATACATCTTGTCGGCAACAGTTTTAAGTGTCATTTTTTACCTTTGAGGTAAGGCGTTTATGATGTTGAAAATAAAAAGAACCGACTCAGTCTATTTTAAGTAGTAGTATGGGTGCAAGTAAGTAGTGGCCGCGGAGCAATGAAGAAAAGAGCCATGATTGGCCGCAATTACTAAGTTATTAGTGATTTCATGGACGTTAGCCTGAGTTGTTGAATTATTGCATAATACACTCGCTGTTATTACTATTATCGGCTTTCAATCCGTCCGTCGCTGGGACTATACCCAAGAGGGTTTTTTAGATAAAGAATTATGTCTTCTTATCTTTTCAATTGTCTTTTTGCATTTCATTCTTAAGCAAGGAATAATCACTACATTATCAATAGAGTGATCGTCTTAATTGTACTAGTACTATAAGTAAGCCTTCTAGACAAAATAGAACTCTGAAACTTTCTTAATGCAATAAAGAAAGAAATCTTGGGTATAGTTGAAGAATGGTGCGGGAAATCTGTGAAACATAAATATTTTTCTTATTTCTCTTGCTAAAAAGGGTCTACCAGAGTCCCAACTTAATATTTTTGCTGCTTAATGCATGATTATACTTATATGTATCTTTATTTTTTCTTCAATTATCAAATGTGAAATGACAATATTATACATTCAAATTATAGTTAGTAGAGCTCTATAATCGTCTCTTCTTCTGCTTTCAAGTTGTATATCATAAAAAGATGTCATTGTGATACGTTGATAGAATCAATTTTTCAAAGAGAAAAATGACATATTGACATGTGTTACTTAAAAGAGAACTATAATATTTATCCTTGTAACTATGGTGACCGGACCACATTCCAGATGTATCTTATCATATCATCTGCATCTTATCATATCTTGTGAAAATCCCAAAGACTAATTGCTAACAAATAGGGAAACAACCTCAATTTATATAATTTTATATCGTATGCTTTGTTGGGGACCAAAACCAAGTAATCCGCGGCGGGTGGCTTATTGGTCCAGTGATGCGGGATAAACGCATATTGGCGGCATTGATTTCTGTTACAACATTTATTAATAATTACTCACTGACCACCCAGGCGAACAGGGGCAAATAATAATAACTATGCCATTCTCATTATACGGTGATCTTCCCGAACCTTCTAAAGAGAAAGAATCGGGTAATTCGAATTCAAAAAACAAAAGCTCTTTTTCTGGACTTTATTCTTCTTTACCTGCACCAGGATCAGGTGAAGAATCATCAAAAATCGGAGGACCATCTAAAACACAAGCAAGTAGTAACGATAATGGTACATCTTCACCAGGACAATCTAGTACATCAAAACCAGCAGGTATTCAATAATCATTCATCGTCACATGTGTTTTTTATTATTATTATTATTTTTATTATAATTCATGGCTAACCAATAATAAAAAGGATGGTCTGCTTATGGTCATTTTCGGCCAGTTATGCGTAAACCAACAATCCAAGCCAAACCTAAACTCAATAGACCTGTGATACCCGCTGGAGCTACGATTGTTTCAACAACTACAGTAAATAAAGAAAGTTCCGTAGAAGAAGCTTCGCTACCACCACCACCACCACCACCACCAGTTATTTCCAAAGACAAAAGAACGGCAACAATAACTTCATTACCACGTCCTGCCAATATTAATATCCCATATTTTTCTGCCAATGATGATATAAATGGGTTTAAAACATCATTGCAGAATAAGGTAATTTATCTTTGTGTTTCTAAAATCATATGTGAGGTGGATATCCGTTGTCTTGATTGTGACCTGTATACGACAACAAAAATATAAACGTAAAATAATATTTTTATAGAAAAAAGGAAAAAATAAAGGAAAACAGCAACAACAACAGCAGCAAGCACAGCCTATTGCGTTCGATATGAATGAAGATTATGATCCACATCGTCCAAATGATTATGAACAATATAAAGAGGAACGGAAACAAATGAAGGAAGAGATAAGAAGACAAAAACGAGAGCAGCGACGACGACGACGATCACGATCACGATCTATATCACCTTATTATTCATCGGATGATGATCGACGTTCACGATCTGGAAGTCCTAGAAATCGCGGACGTAAGTTAAAAAAAAGAAATGATGGAAATAATACTATAATTCAAAATGATGGAGGGTTAATAGTGTAATTTTTTATATAAATGACTTATAGGCGCATTCGCACCACCTGCCAATTTGTACGATTCATCTGAGCGTAACCGATCGCCTTCTCCCCCATCGCCACCATCTCATCGAGGACGATCACCATCACCATCACATCATTTCACTCCTCCAAAATCGGGTATTGATCTTAATGAGACTGCTGACGAAGCTTATATGCGACGTGTTCGTATGAGTAGTCAACGATCGGCACCTGTCGCAGCACCACCATCACACCCAACCCCAATGTAAGCATAAGATAGGTTCTGCTTAAGTTTAAGGAAATAAGGATGGTTCATATGTATTAATCTCATAATAATAGGGACGAAGATGATCAAGATGTCGAACGACCTATGTTAGGATTGGGAGCAGGTCCGCAAGATATGGCAAAGAAAGTTATGTCTAAGTATGGATGGCAAGAAGGGCAAGGTAATATATATATCTCTTCTTTTTTACACTCATCAATAGATTGATTTTAATTTTACATGCTAACTATTTTTTTTGTGTGAAATTGAATTATACTATTAGGCTTAGGAAGAGGTGAAGATGGAATAAAAGAAGCGCTTCATGTTCAACCTACAGGAAGAGGAAGCGGTGTTATTTCTTCACAATCGTTTGTTCCTGCTCAACAGCAACAACAGCAACCGCAAATTGTAGAATCAAGAGTTGTATTATTAACAAATATGGTTGGACCAGGCGAAGTGGATGATATGCTTCAAGAAGAAACAGCAGAAGAATGTGCAAAATATGGGCAAGTAGAAAGATGTTTGATTTTTGAAGTGCCTAATGGTCAAGTACCAGATGATCAAGCTGTACGTATATTTGTAAAGTTTACAACAGTAGATGCAGCAAGATCAGCATTGAATGATTTGAATGGTCGATATTTTGGGGGACGAGTAGTTACAGCCAAATTTTTTGATCGTACAAGATTTGATAAATTGGATCTTGCACCCGGTTCAGATGAAGGGTTACAAATATAATAATAGAAGTCTAGTATATATAAATTTATAATATGTAATGATTTTCTATTGATTAATTGCATTATGCAGATATTATATCATTATCAATCCTGATAATAGATGATTTACAACACAGATTCTTTATACGTATTAATGAAAGAAAAAACGAATGATGATGAGAGGGAAGGGGTGGTATATTTACAAATGTAAAAAAAAACGATCTGTGCTATGAATAATGGCTTCAGTTATTTTTTCTTCTTTTCTATCCAGTAACCCAACGCTTGATGGTGGTTGGACAATCTTTATATTTAAGTACAGCTTCAGTTACTTGATTCTGTTCAAGCATAAGTTTTGCCATCCGATATTCTTTCGGACATTTTGCAATATCTTCTACTGGACAAACGAGTTCAAATCCTTGTAAATTTTCGAATGCCTAATTCATTAACAGGGTAATCGAATTAATTTTTTTTTCTCTAGTAAAAAAATACAATCTAACATATTTATTTATTACCTTCAAAGCGACAGGTCGCTTATATAACCGCACACCGAATCCAGCGCCTCGAACTTGTGTTTGATTCATAAAATCTTTGTACTCATCATAAACCATTTCAAAGTTGAAAGTATTAATATCTTTTCCCAATAATTTTTTCATGGCAACAATAAGAATTAATTCCAATAACGAAACACCTATAAATAAGAATAAAATATATTAGTTATCTCTATTTCCTTCCTTTCGTTTCAATTCTGCACTAGAAAAAAAGAAAAGCTTACCTTTGAGAATTTCTGTTTTTGAATCAGATCGTTGGGCAAGGCTTGTTTCTTGAAATTGATTCACTGATAAGAAAGGGTTTTCTTCGCTAAGTTGTGAAATAGGTTCAAACTATATATTACCCCCAAACCCAATACATTTTCTTAGTACATTAAATAAGACTAGAATATAAACGGGAACTAATAACTTACACAAATCTTGTAAAACATTCTGATATCTTTTGTCAAATCATATATACGCCTAATAATACTAATAATTGTCGTATCTTTAAAGAGTTCCTAATAATTCGATATATTGTGTTCAGTACTTTTTTCGTATTTATAAATATATATGTATATGAATATATTTACCTCAATAGATGCATTGAATTGATCCGTATATAAACTGTAACCAGGTGTATCCGTTATTAATGTACGTAATTGAAGTGTCCTTTTTGTAAGTTCTTTAAATTGTTCAAATTCAGTTGGCGGGAACAAATATATTTGCCTATGTGAAAATCGAGATTTGACACGTTTTTCTAACAGTAACAACGCATCCTAAATAATATTAATTGTATGTAGTTTTTTTTTAGTTAATTAAAATTTCATTCTGTTTTTCTATTTCTTTTGATAATAATTATTACCAATCTACAAGTCAATCCAATCACAGCCATTGGGTTTTGTGCACTTTGCGCAGCATCAAATAGATTATATAATAACGCTTGCTTTGGTTGCTGTGCAAATAAATCGAATTCATCCAATATAAAAATAACTGGTAATGTTGTTTTATCACCAGATTTTAATAAGGATAATAAATATTCAAATGATGCGGCAAATGATGTCTATATAATAATTATTAAAAGTTTTTAATTATCAAGCTTTCTCTATCTCAATAAATCAAAAAAAAAAAAAAAAGATAAACTTACAAAACGACGAGAAGATTGTTCCTGCTGTTGATCTACTTGTTGTCGTTCAAACAATTGCCGAGCAATTTCGTTCAGGGCAAGACGATCCGTTGACTGAATCAATCCATTAAGTCGAATCACACAAAAGCCTTCTTCTTGATCACTTGTGTTATGTTCTCTTGCAAGGTCGTCCAAAACACGACGAACCAACATTGTTTTTCCTGTACCTCGATTGCCAATAATTAAACAAGAGTTACTTTCACCTTTAGATACAGTTTGATCGAGTAGATCATGTAATTTTTCATATTCTTCATCAAGACCATAAAGTTGTGTTGGTACGGATTGTTCAGAAATGCGGGCCAAGAGTCGTGACGAGGCTAATTCGACATGATCTTTTAAGGTGTCATTATTATTATTGTTGTTGGTACTACTTGAGTTAAAATTATTAGTGGTAGTAATTGGTGCAAACGGATCATCGTTAACGTCATTAATTACAGTAGGTTTAAAAGGACGGACGCGTCTATTAGTAGGTGAATCGAGTGCAGAACGTTTTACTGGTCGATGAGGTGATTTTCTAGTAGGTGACGCTGGAAAAAACTTGTGGAAGTCATCCCATTGAAAAGTTTCTGACATTTTTGTATTTAGTTAAAGAAAAAAAAAATATGCTTTGGTTGCAGGTGCTCCGCTTTTGAATAATTTTCGGTGAAATTTTAGAATTAGAACTACTTTTCATGATGGATTAAGAGTGCCTTTTCTTTATGTGGAAAATTCAATCAAAGAAGGACTTTTCAAAATTAAAATTTGTTGCCAACGCAATTGTTATGCTCAGGAGCTAGTAATATGGCCCGATTCTTTATTTTCATTGTTTTACTCCAGGGGCGAAGGACTCATGTGGTCAATAACTATATAAATACAAAAAGAAAATGTTATTATAGAATATTCATTGTTCTTTATTGTAAACACTAACTCTTACTTGTTTTGACGCTTCGTAACAGCGAATGGTGTGGATGGTCAAATAGATTTTGAGTGTATATAAACATTCTCTTTTTTAACGTGTGCTGTTTTTTTTTATCATAAAATTCGTGTCATCACCTTTTTTATTCACAACTCATTTTCAACAAATACCATCATCATTATGCATTTTACTACTATTATTGGTGTCTTTTTCACCTTCACCATTACCCTTTCGAGTTTTATAATAACTGTATCTTCAGCAAGTATACCCGATCTTTGTGGCTCACCATCCAAAAACAAAAATACCAAACAAACTGCTCCAGTTCTTGGTTCATGTACCAAGTTTTATCAGTGCGATGAGGGTGAAGTTGTTGTCAAAGAATGTAAACTATTCACAAAATATGATTCAATTACGGGAAAATGTATCGAATTGGATGGCAATGAGCCTGCGTTTTGTAGCGAAGGATCAACTCTTTTAGAAGATAGATTACTCTTATCGTTTTTATGGCTTTGTATATTTGTAATTGCCATTGTTATTGTTATGATGACAGACACTACAGAAGAAACTGTATTATAATGTAGTTCATGCTGCTACTAATAGTACGAGTAAATATACAATCTACGCTTATTTTTTCTTTTCTTGCTACTTTTTTTAATATCCTACTTATTTTATTCAACCCCCCCCATTCCCAAAAGTACTTGCTGCATAAGGGTATTGTCTCCCTGATGCTTTTTAACCTTTGCTTTTCTTCAAGCAGTTTTATGTTTTCAGCATTTTTTTTTAAAAAACAAAAGCAGAGACCAACTGTAAAAATAATATGATTTTTTGATTATATATGTATAATATGCTCAACAATTACTATGATTCATTTTTCTCACAAACCATCGCACTAATAAAAAATTTATAAAAGAAATATATTCTAGTCTACGTACTACGTACATAACTTATTACTTTAATATATATATATATATACATATATATACAGTTTGTACGTGTGTGTGTGCATAATATTACAGAACCCGCAGATAGTAATAAAAAAAATTGGCTTGAATGACTATAAAAAGTAGTGTGAAATGTATAATTACCACATGTTAAAATCTGATTCAATTGAAGACTCGATCTGCACGCTCAGCGCGTAAGATTTTGACGAACAGTTTCGAGATTATATACGTAGTACTTTTCATCATTCTTCAGTAATCTTTCCTTCTTGATCTATAAACTATATTCAACCACAGGTAAAAACAATTCTTATCATATATGCATCGCCATTATGTGAGATACGTAATAACTTTCTACATACTATTATAGGATAGATGGAAGTCTGCTCTATGGATAGAAAGAATAGTTTGAATAATGCTTAAGATGGATACCCCATAAACTTTTAAACTTTGAAGCTAACCAAATATCAGTTGATATACGGTCGTCGGTTACATGCAGGATACGGATTATCAGTTGAGAAGCAATCTTATAATTCATTATTATAAACCATGTATGTAATCAATTATCAAATCATATGTATACATATTTTTCATGAGTTTGTTGAGAATTATAGTATTTTATTGGTTATATCTAGAAGAAAGTTTTTAGACAAAAGGCTACTTTCTGTGGCATTTGATATGATTTTTTTTTGAAGCATTTAAAATTTTACATTAATGGGTTGTACAAGTTGAAAGAACACTCGAAAGTAAAAGGACTATTTTTCTGGGGGAAAAAAAGGGGTTACGGAAGAAATGAATTATTATGGGGGTATAAAATGTGTATGTTTAGGTATATAAAGCTGCTATCATTATAATATTATTAATATGCAACTTTGAAAGTACATAGTAATGATCTATCTATGCATGAAGATAATACATAGTGCATATAGCTTACGTATCATGGTTTTGAATTAATAAGATTAAGCACGTTATGTTAGAAATATTGGTGTAAAAAGATATCTGAGCTTTCTATAAATCATTAGAAGAATGATATATGTATTTAGTAGGGGTTCTTTATGATAGATAAAAGTGATTCACAAGTTTTTTTGAGTACGTACGTAGTACCATTAGATTCAAGAGAATAACGGATGTTAGATGACAATGATACAAAACGGCTTATTTTTATCGAGTAACGTTAATAAGAAGTATATATGAATATTAACTTTGGAATGAATAACACAGGTAATAAGACTAAATATTCAGCAACACATAAAGAAAAAAAGCACTTATAAGTTCACAGTATCGACGAACTACTTTTAAATGTTTATTGTGTTATCGATAGTTATTGTATAAAAGCTTAATATCGGTCTCACATTTCTGTTAAGTATAAATTAAAGCTCTGCATTATTGATACTTTACAATAATCTTATATTCATAGCAATACCTACGAGAAACATATCTCTTTTTTATTAATTGATATGTAGCTCCATTATTATGTATATCATATAAAATACAAACTCTTTACAATCTTTCTGTATCAAGGTCAATAATTATACAAAGATCAGGGAGTTTAAGAAGAACCCCCTGTTAAACCATATTTGTTTTATTGATTCGATATACATTATCCACTTGACGCTTAAACTTGCGCAGTCTTTTGATTTTCTCTTTTATTTATCAGGTAAGTCGATGCTTTACAGGGATTGTGTGTTTGAGAAATAAGCCTGCTTTGAAAATTTAATTTCAAAAAGGAACAAGTCCAGTAGGAGACAGACATGGAAACAGAATTGGTTATTTTCAACATATTGAATAATAAGAAATTATTACGTAGAAACGTGTATGTGCACAGTAAGTCATTTTTGTTTATTACGTATAATTGTGAATGCTATTTTTTTTAGCTAATGTTATTGCTACATTACGAACCATTAAATAAGATAAAGTTTACTTTTCAGGGAAATTCAATATAATTCGTATATCGGTTATTGCGATTATTTTCAGGCACAAGAGCGAAAAAAAAAAAGGATATAAAAAGACGACTCAGGGGCACGTTTCGACTTTTTATTAATATTCCTTATATCCAAATAAAAAAAAAATGTTGAACATTATTAAAATCACTGCTATCCTAGCTTTCACCGGCGCTAGCTTGAGCGCTCCTACCAGTTCTTCACCATCTTCAACTTCATCCCCTTCATCTTCTTCTACAACCTCTGACCGCTGTGCTTCTTCTTCTAGTAGCAATTCTACTTCATCCGATGGTAGTAACGTCACAATTACTATCAAGAACAGCTGTAGTAATAATCTCAAAATCTACAAGTTAAATAACGATGGTGGTGATCAAGAATCTCAAGATGTCTCTGCTGATACATCTCATGAATTTCAAGTTGGTTCTGATTGGTCTGGTCGATTCTGGGGTTGTAAAGATGGTGGTGATTGTGTTTCCTATGGTTCCGCTGTTTCACTTGCCGAATTCTTGTTTAAGGGTTATGAAGGAAGCGATTTTTATGATATCTCGTTCGTAGATGGCTTTAATTTACCCATGAGTATTGAACCTGAAAATAAATCTGGTAATGGTTTTGATTGCGGTACACCTACCTGTTCAAACTTACCATCGTGTCCTGATGAATTAAAGGGGAAAGATGGTGCATGTAAAAGTGCTTGTGCTGCTTTTGGTACCGAGGAATATTGTTGTACTGGTGAATATAATTCTTCTGACAAGTGTAAAGCAAGCGAGTATGCTGATAAATTCAAGTCTGGTTGTTCAGATGCGTATAGTTATGCTTATGATGATGCTAAGAGTACGTTTGGGTGTCAAGCTGACAAGTACACTGTGACTTTTTGTCCATAAAGAGAATATTACAATTTTTTGTATTAGTATGTTATACTCAATATTATAAATTTTTCTATCAGTAAAATACTTATATTATACCAAATCATTCCTTTTTTTTATTTTAATTATACACATTTAATAAAAAGTATACATAGCAACTGGGCTGCTTTAATAATAATAATATATATAGTACATTTTGTTTATGTTATTTTTTTCTGTGAATTATATTATACTAAATGCTATATGCTATACAGCTGATGATTTCATTGTTCATCTCAATTAATTCTTTTCAACTAATATAGAGGTGAAACTAATACTATACATGTATCAAAATATACGCGCTTAAGAAAAAGAATACAAGAAGGATTATTGATACGCAGCACACACATACCAATAATACTAGCGCTAAAGATGATGTTGATATATATATACATGCTTTTATTATTCAATGTATCATTCATAGTATACCAGTGTATTATCTTCTACTTGTACATAGACATAAATTAAAAAAGTAGTCAATTTGTTTTCTACTCCAATTTTGCTCTCCAAGTTAATTATATCTATAATAAACACTTTGCTGTCATGTAATTTTTTTTTTCAAAACTTCTGTTACGTACAGTGATTGGTGAAATCCAGGTAAGAGTGATTATTAGCATGGCACGTTTGATTATTATGATGCATCAATTCGATCTGCCATCACGCGAGAAGATCGTTCATCTGAAAGTGTCTAATTATGTATTATAGAAATCTACAAAAAATGTTGTTCTCTCTTCCTCTCTAACTTTGTAAAAGTTAAAAAAAAAATATAAGCGTTGATCTTCAATAGTCTACGTATGAATACTTTGTACTTCTTTCCGGAATATCTAAACTTTAACCAATTATTAAATTTCTGGGTTGAATCAAGTTTATACTCTATTACAAAAAAAAAAAAAAGCAGTGAAAACAACTGGATCAAAATTTCACACGATAAATTAGGCCAATAGCATAAAAACTCTCAGGGTGAACTTCTATAAATATGACATGATTGTTTGTAAGGAAAAGTTTAACTAGAGAAACTAAATTATAATTATAAGCGAAGAATACGATATAGGATTCAGTTAATAAACTGATAAAGAAAAAATGGATATCGTTTCATGGTATAACGAATAAAACGGATACATTATATTCAGTTTGAGAATGATGATAATGGAATTAAAGGAGTAAATAGATTATCCTATCATGGTACATATGAGTCAAAAGTCCAAAAGTCAGAAGGTTTATTTATGGTGTCACGATCAATGTATATTGTATATATATATCCTTATCCATTATAGTAGTGAATAATTTACCTATAACAGGGTGTCAAGCGTTTCCATATAAACCTCACATACTCACCAATAATGGATCTCCAAAAAAAAAGATAGCCAAACTAAAATAAAAAAAACTTTGAGTCGCCGACCAATCTTAAAGCGAACCTTGTCATTATTATTTTTTTTGATATATAATTTTTTGTTGCTCTTCTTTTTGTTTTTCTCTTTTTTCCAGTTACTTTTTGAACTTTTTTTTCTCGTTTAGTCTATTTAAAGAATGTCAAAAGTTGTTATTGTTGGTAATTTTTTAATTTTTTTTTTATTATGTGTTTTATTTAAATATGTTATTATAAAGGAGAAAAAAAAAATTAATTGAGAGAGGGATCGAAAACAAAAAATGATAGGTGCTGGTGTTACCGGTTTGACAACAGCAGTCGATCTTTTGAAGAACGGGTATAAGGATGTTACAGTTATTGGACAATATATTCCTGGCGATATGACTGCTGGTTATACCTCTCCATGGGCTGGTGCTTCAATTTTATCTTTTGCATCAAGCAAAGATGTTCGTTTACAAGGTAAATTAAAAATTGTTTTAACTGGCCTTTGTGAAAAGAGGAATGTAGAGTGCAAAAGCAATAAAAAAGGATTACATGCTAAATAATAACATTTTATATTATTAACGAATTTTTAAAGAAATTGATACCGATGCTCATAAGGTATTTAAACACCTTGCTGAGAATGTACCCGAATCTAGTGTAATTCATTGTCCAGGTGTCCAATTGAGTGACGAAGAGGATCAAGACGGCGAAGATAGTTGCTGGGTGCGCAAATTGTACCCCAAGGTTAGTTATCTACAAAATGCTAAAGAAGGATCATTGGATCCGGAAAATGGTATATAGATACTCACATATTAAGAACCCTTCGGTATTTTTATTATCATTATATAGTTTGCAGAGATTCCCAAGGACAAGTTGCCTGAAGGTTCATGTAAAGGATATACATTTGAGACTTGTAAGTTCCCGGAAAAACATATACACAAAACAAAAAAGAAATGATCCTTCTATATGAATATCGGAGAATTGTTTCTCACGCCTCGTTTTTTTCTTTTCGCTTAAAACAAACCGCGGTTATACAGATACACTTTCCGTTCCGAAATATCTTAAATGGCTCGTTGAGCAAGTAACTAAACTTGGTGGTAAAGTTCAACGCGTTCATGCTATTGACAGTTTACAAGAAGTTATTGAGAGTTCTCAATGTGACATTCTTATTAACTGTACTGCATTGGGTGCCGCCAAATTATCTGATGTTCGTGACTCCAACATGTATACTGTTCGTGGTCAAACCGTTTTAGTTGAAGCCCCTCATATTCGTCAACAAATTTATCGTGACGGCAAAGATAAAGTTATATATATAATACCTCGTGGCGACGGTACCGTTATTTGTGGTGGTACCTTGGATACTGTCAACAAAAACTTGAACGCCGAACCTGAATTAACAAAGAAAATTTTAGAAAATGCTTACAAGTCTTGTCCTGATTTGACTCATGGCCAAGGGGCTGATAAGTTCAAGATTGTATCTATCAACGTTGGATTCCGCCCTGGTCGTAAGCAAGGTATTCGTTTGGAAAAAGAAGTGAGAGCTTCTGCTGTTTCGGGTAAAAAGGTCACTATTGTTCATAACTATGGTCATAGCTCTCATGGTTACCAATCCAGCTGGGGTTGCTCTCAACGTGTTGTCAAATTATTGAACGAAAAGTCGCTCATTGCCAAGTTGTAATTTCTCTAAGATCCCCTATTTCCCTTGTTTTCATCGTTTTAATTTCATTCTAATTTTGTTCTCTAATGTATTTTTATGCACATAAATATATAATATAAATTATCTTTCTTGAATTTATTGAAAGTCTAAATAGGAAAGGCTTTAAAAAGAAATATGAAAAGGGAATGGATAGAAGGTGAATGTATATATATGTTTGTGTGTTCTATACGTAGGGTGGAGGAGTTAAATGATCATTTGATGTGGTTGGAGGCTGTAAATTTCGTGGGCTATGGAGTGGGCTATGAAGCGGACTATGTAATGGACTAGACCCTGGACTCGTCAAATGTTCAGATCCACTTGGTGAAGTAGGTCCAATACGGGTAACGGCAGCATTAGCATTACCATTTTGTGTGATATGACGTGCAATAAGTACCGAGCTGCGTCGTCTTTCTAACCACTCCTTTTCTTCGTCTGGTGTACGTGCAGCACGTTCACGTGCCAAAGCCTTCTCAAACAATAAATCGGGTACAGTGCATGTACCTAATGCCCTTCTCATTTGAGTATTCAAATAACCAAGTCCCAATTGAAAAGATGAATTCATCCATCCAAATCCTTCACGGGGTATAAACTTGAAATCGATACCCACGTTACCATATTCAACTTCAACTTTATGTGACAACCCAACCACATCAAATTTTTCTGGAACAACTCCATTGAAATCAACAAAACTTTTTGTAATTCTATATAAGCATAAAATACATATTAATATATGCATGAATATATGAGATAACATCTTTTTTTTGTTAAAAAGTTTGAAAAACTTACGTATATAACCAACGGTAAGCTAAACGACGTGCAAGATCCTTCATACCATATTTTTCGAATCCTTCCCAAGCCATAATTTGATGAGGTGCCCATCCAAATGGAAAGTCCCATTGCCGGTTTGGTCGATCGATCGATATATTACCACGCGAATTCTCTGTTCCAGACACAAGGCCACCTAGCACTTCAAATTTAATCAATGAATTCTTGGCCATTGCTTTTGCTTGATGTTCCGAAGCACAACCAGCCCACATGGCCCAAAATGCTGTTACGGTTTCATACGTTTCTTGCTTTTCAGTTACAGTATTATAATCAAAATACAAACTTTGTTCTTCGTTCCACAAATATTGATCAATCCGTTGTTTTCGTTTTTTGGCTCGTTCGGCCCATACATGAGCATACTGTTTTTCACCATTGAAATCCTCCAATTCATTATCCAATACATGACTAATCATATTTGCCAAATCGACTTCATACTTGTATAACAATGTGTTTAAATCAATCGTAGCCAAATTCGCACACACTCTGTCGAACCGATAGGTTGTATCATGACCTGATTCTCGTACAGCACGGTCGTGTAAAAAGTATTCATCCAACTCAGGTTCAACAATTTCACCATCATTATAAAGTTTATCAAAGGCTTCGATAGTGACATTGTTTTTTTTGGCATAAGGTTCAATTATATGGGCGAAATGCGAAGCTTCAGTTTCCGGTGGAATACCTTGCCCATCCGGTCTATAACGTGATAACATCGTCTTTTTATCTAAACGCGGTTCTGCCATCCAAACTTCATGATATTCTTTGATGGCAGATTTTAAAATTTCTCTTAACCAGGCCTTGTTTTCTTTTTCTTCTTGTGGATTCATACGTTCATACACACGATAAGCCATATCTGTTAAAAATGGTGGCTGTGATCTTGTTAAATAGTACGATCGATTGGCGTTTAATATTTTACCATAATGCTTGATTTCATAGGCAAAATTCTCGACCATGCCTTGAGCTAACTCACGTCTTCCATCAATTAAAAGTCCTAAAGCGACAAAATAAGAATCCCACCCATACATTTCGTTAAAACGTCCACCAGGAACAGCAAAGGGAACACCTCGCCAGATAACATTTCCATTGGCATCTTCTTGGCGACGCATATCCAAGGTCAAAAGACCGGGTTCGTCATTGATGCTTTTGACATATTCAGGTGTAATATCCTTGGGTAAATAAACGACTTCCAGGTTCAAATGAGATCGTTGTTCCGATACAGACTTGTAATATTCATAAATTTCTCTTTCATTGTAAGGAATATAGATTCTTGGATTACGGTTGACAGTTCTGTTTTTAGGATCACTACAAATGATTTCAATAGTATCTGCATCAATACGTCTAGTAAGTCCGTCCCAAAAATGATGACTAAATGAATATATTTTTTGTTAGTTGACACTATATATGTATATATATATTTATGACTTAGAAGATGAGAATTTTTATTTTACCGAATCATACGTGACAAACGATCCACCGGATTTTCATTTAATCGTGCTTCATCAAGTACAATATGTTTCCGACCATAATCATGCGCCAAAGCAAGTTCTTGGAGCAAATTTGAAAGCATATATGTGCCCCGAATATCGATTTTACGGTATCCACCAGAATCAGCTGTACCCAGTTGCATTGTTTTAGGCCCCAAATCATTAATAGTAATTTGGTAATCACCATCTGTATCTTCTTGTTCAAGAATTAGACGTTGTGTTTCTTCAACATCAATTAAAAATTTACGTGCTTTATTTTTATCATCTAAGGTAATTAAAAGGTTTGTTTGTTTGTTTGTTTGTTTGTTTTTAATGTTAATAACAACAATAAGAATAATTCATTTCCTGCTCTCCCCCCCCAAAAAAAAAATCTGTCATGGAAATAACTAACCCCCCAACCCAAAAAAAATCATTTGACGTCATGGTTACTACTGCATTAATTACACAAAGCAAACAGAAAAAAAAAAATTACCATGCGAAGCTCTACGATAAGGTGCCAAATCTAAAGCTTTTGGGTTGATATCCAGACGAGTTTTCTATAGTAACCAAAAAAAAAGTACATTTCGCAATGAATCGTCAAGATCATTTTAACTTTTCGGAATGAGCAAAAAAAAAAAAAAAAAAGAAAAAAAAAATCAACTTACAGTGTAAGTTCTTGTGCGTTGTCGAGCATTTTTCCCACTGGTATAATATGTTGATGCAGGTGCATGAACATCAATCTCATCAAGATCAGCATCAATAATGGGTACTTTTTGAGTCGACATAATATATTTGAGAGAATAAATCAAGAAAAGAAGAAGAAAAAAGAAAAAAAAATATGATCGTTTATTATGCAAACAAGTGTATGAAATTTAAAGCTCAGGCTTCTTTTTTTTTTAAAAAAAAAAAGGTTTCAAAATTTATATGAAAAAAAAAAAGGACCATGTGATTCTATACAATATCGTCATTTTTGTTTTTTTTTTTGATGATGATGTGATTATCTTTTATTTAGTCATGTGAAATGGCGATCTACTGATGATAAAAGGATACAGATTTTTAGAAATGATGCAGTTGAAATGATTGAAAAGATAATAAATTTTATAGTTTTCATAGCCCAGATCTTGACATGCATTTGCGCATTTCCATTTATGGCACCCCCGATCTTTTTATTTTGATCGATTTTTTAAAAATAAAAATAGAAAATATTTTTACTTGATTCTACTTCCTTTCCTCCACTTATGCTTTAAAATACGTAATATATACCGCAGTAAAAAAAATTATCATGCTTTTTTTTATATATAATATATATACAATAAAGACTTGGAAAAAAATTGTTAAAGATATAAGACTTTCTGCATCTATGTAAGGCTGTAGTAAACACATAATATTTTCTTTTTTTTTTTTTTTTGGGTTTTCTCTTTTAGTTTGAGATTTCTTTTTTTATTTCCTTGACGAAAAAACAAGTGTACTGCACAACGTACTACATATCAAAAATGACATAATGAATAAAAAGTGTACATCAAAATACTAAATGATTGGATGACGAACTACTTGTTTAAGACTGAACTCAAACTCCACTCTTGAATTTTAAAACATGTCTATTCAGTATGTCCATTATCTTTTTGTTTCAATTAATATAGTAACAAAAATTAGTATAATTGACAAAGCTATTGCAGTACTACTGGTGACATTTTCTGGCTCAGAATTATTTATAAGGATAATTGCTACGTAAATAATTTAGTGTCGTTGATATTGATACGTACTAGGGAATTATAGGTCTTATTTTAGTTTCATATTACATTTAAATGCTGGGCTAGAGAATCTTTGATTTTATCATATTTACTTTTAAATAGATAACATTTTAAAAGATAAAGGGAATGTGCATGATGGTTTAATGACCATGATAAAATATGTAGCAGAATCAGTAAATAATATTAAATATTGTAGTTTACTATATTGAGAATGCTCCAAAGTTATTACGTAATGTAGTCGTGTGTTATGTTGACAGCCGATTATTAACTATATTTTAAGTACGTACGGAAGCATAACTCACATTATGGTGGTGCCATTATTTTCATTACTTTGATTGGTACGTATGATATTGCATATTTTTTTTTTTTTTACCAAAAGCAACGTTCGACTTTTGCCACCTTGTTAAATTTTCCAGTCTTGTCTATGTGCGTAAAGTAAGGATTAAAAGCAACAGTAACGAATTACAATAATTTCGATCGTGATATAACACTTTTCATCCTAGCTTCTTTGTTACGTAGCAGTAGGCAAGATAATTTTTTTCAATGTTGACATTAATGCATTTTTGGTGATCACCAACCGCATTAATCATTTTTGCTATTATTAATAACACTTCATAAACGAGTAGTTTGTTGTCCTCTTGCGTGTACGTAGTTAATCTTGAATTTTATCTACACTTCGACGATACAACTCATATTCAAATCATTCCAGCCAATAAAATTTCCCTAGCACAGTGGCTGGGATCTCTATTGGTATAAAATAACATATCAACCGTTTACCATCGCTTCATTCAAGTGTTGTTAATGCTATACATAATGTGTCTTCTCAATATTTATTATCGTACGGAAGTTGTCGACATATTAAAGAAAAAATCAAGACTGTATCAGGGGTTTTTTTTTGTCATCTAAATTCACGACGTAAAAATACTTTTCCAGGCCATAGATTTATTAGAGATATCGACAGAAGAGAGCCAAAGGAGTAATAGTGGTCAATAACCCCAATATTGAATATATATTTGATTGCAGGGGTTCTATTGTCCCTGTTGTCATATGGCACACAATAAAGATATTGAAAAATAAGCAACACTCATCATAATAATTATCTATGCAGTTTATTTGAGCATGACGAATCGTGAACACCTAATTTTTTTTTTGTGAATGGTTATATACGTAGCCTCGCTGACAACATAGCGAACATAAAAAAAAGTATAAAAAGGGACTATGTTCTCTCTTAAATCGATGCATTCTTGTCTTCTTTTAATAAAACTACTATCCCGTTGCTTCAAGCAAGCTATCCCTCACAAAATAAGTTTGAATTTTCCCGGAGAATGTATTGCCAGTCTTTACAGGTTTTTTCGCTTTTACTAGTATTTATTGTCACTACAGCATTAGCTGATCTGCTTGTACTACCTGATGGACAAACAACTAAATGTCATAAATTAACAGCTTATATTGCTGATTGGGTACTTATTTAATAACAATAATAAATTAGAAAACGATAATTTATAATAACGGTGTATTAATAATAGTAAAAATAATACATAATAATATAGGAAGTACCAAAATCGATCCCTTGGAATAAACTCGATCATATCAACTATGCTTTTGCTGTTCCTGATGGACAAGGCAAACTTTCACAATTTAGTCCTAATCAACTCAAATCTGGTAATATTATTCTTTTTTAGTAAAAAAAAAGAAAAGACATTTCTTCCTCTTATCGCCCCCTTGATTTTTCTTTAATAATTATTCTTACATTTCTGTATTCAATTTATACATATTAAATAGTTGTTAGTGATGCACATAATAATAACAAGAGTGTCAGTCTTAGTGTGGGAGGGTAGTTATTTTTTTTTTTTTTTTTTTTTACTTTTTGACAAGAAAGCTGCTACATATCTGGGTAATGAATAATTAAACTAAATAGATAAACTGACAACATTTATAATGTAGATGGACTGGGTCATTGTATTTTAGTTCATTGGTCTCCACTGAGGAATCACGTCAGAAATTTGCAAATACTCTTGTACAAACATGTGTAGATTATAATCTCGATGGCGTTGATATTGATTGGGGTAAGAAAGACTTGAGTAAACAAAATGAACAGTGGGGTAAACCTCTTATAGACAAAAACGAGTCAAAAAAAGACATACTCAATGGCAGTTTTATGCACATTTTATAGAGTATCCCAACAGCGCAAACGGTATTTCCTGTAACGAAAAGTAAGCTTACGATATATATATATAATAAAAGTACTGTGAATTTTTTTTTTATATTATGACAAAACATTCTAATAGCAAAATATTATTTAAATGAAATGTATAGTAATTCACAAGATACACCCAACCTTTTAAAGTTTGTTCAACTTTTACGATCTAAACTTGATGACAAATTTCCTCATAATAGAAAGCGATTGACAGCTGCAGTTAGTGCGTTGGTTTTTAATAATGAAAATAAACAACCCTATGAATCTCTTGATCCTGCTTGGTCTACGGCTTTTGATGCGTTACAAATCATGGTACGTAAAATATTTTTTTTTATTGTCGTCAATTTATATTTCTATATATTCTAGTATAATTTATACTAACAAAATTAAAACAATAATATATTTATACGTAATAGGTTTATGATTTGAACAAATATCATGGAAATTACACAAGCGCCAACGCACCACTTTTTCACACTGGTCCCAATCATGAACCCACCGTTGATATTGCTATTCAGCAATGGAACAAGACGGGTATTCCTTTCGAACGTATCATTTTAGGTGTTCCTTTCTTTGGCTACACTACACTCGTAACAGAATCCAGTGATAATGATAATAGCCAATATCTTTTAATTGATCATAGCCATCCTCAAATTCAAGCTGATCAACATGATAGTTATGCCTCCGAACCTTGTCCTGGTGCAACCGAAAAATCATATTCTGGCGAAATGCAATGGCGATCTATCAAACAATCTGTATTGAATAACAATAGTTGGAGAAAATATTATAGTTCTGATACAAGGACTCCTTTTGCTTATAATGACCAACAAAAACAGTTTTTAAGTTTTGATAATCCACAATCACTTAAGGCAAAAGTTGATTATGCCAAGAAATACAAGTTGGGTGGAATTATGTTTTGGTCATTGGAAATGGATGATGAGGAACATACGTTATTAAATGCTCTTCAAGATATTTACAACGATGACGTGTAAATAACATATCCATATGATATCCATATGATATCCATCCCCCCCTTTTTTTTTACATGTCTTCCTTTCCCTACAATATTGCATTATAACTCTATCTTTCTTTTTGTGGCCTTTATATAAAACATTTTATTTTATCAAATATAATAAAATTCAGTACGTACCCTATTTTAGTGAATACATGCGTACAAGATTATAAAAGCGGATATTTCAATTCATTTATGTAGTTTTAATATATAGTAATTTGAACTTATGACCCATGCTATTTTTTTTAATGACAATGAGTAATTTTATACATATTTCCCATATTATATAAGCAAATAAACGTGGCCTATATAAATAATACGTCATATATCCAAAGAAACCAACTATTCCATTAAAAAGGTTACTTTTTCTTTTTAGCCAAGAACAAAATCTAAGCCAATGAATAATTATAGTTACATTTTGTTTAAAGTTTAATAAAAATTGGATAATTAACCAAGCATTTCTTAACAAGATATTATTACATGGAAAGCTATTTTTATTTTTACCAAAAAAAAAAAAAAGGATATGTTGACTAAGCTACTATAATAAAAAAAACCCCATTCATTTTTTTTTTTTTGTACAATATAATTTCAAAATATAACACATAAATACAAATACAAATGGATATACATACTCACCAAAATAAATAGAAGGAAAAAAGAACCCTCCCCCATACATACGATCCACATTGAAATCAATAAAGTACATTATAATGTTCTATACATAATTAGCTAATTTTCCTTTTTCACTATCTAAAAAAGAATAATACAAGTCTGGTTTTTTTTTGTGTTTCTTAGGCAGCATTAGTAGAACGTGTGATCCAATATATTTCAGCTGGTGGTAATAATGACATTTCCCATTCCCAACCCAAATTTGTTTTGATCTTGTCAAAAAATGTTCGTTCTTCACCTTCATCTCTTGGTTTATATCCAAGTAAGATTTTCATTTTTGGATTTATATTGATAAGTTGTTGTAAAGTATTAATCAAAGCATCATGAAAAGATGGATTATAAAGGACATCAGTTAATAGCACCATATCCACAAAACCGTCAAATTCTTGTTCTGTTTTACGTTTTTTCTTGTTTCGTTGATCTGATAATATCAATGGTTTACCCCATTCAAGTTCTTTTACAATAATTTTCACATTTTTAATCAATGGATCTCCTTCTAATAACGATACACTACGTTGAATGGTGGGTACAGTATCCTCAAGATCGGTTAAATAAATAATAGATGGCTGAAGTATGTGAGCAGCATAGAGACCAGCAATAGCTGTACCACTACCTAATTCAAGAATACGATCAAAATGAGGTATACCATATTTTTCTGCAAGATATTGACACATAAGCATTCCACAATCCCTATAATATTTTATAATATATATATATTACTGATGAGTTAGTTCAAATGGTTCCTAAATTAAATAAATAGTATATAAAATTAAAAGTTACCATATATGTGATCCAATACTTGGTGAAGCATCTTCATGAATAAATAGATCTTGTTGTTGATTTGCTGACGAAGCACCAAAACGATGAATTGTTACACGTCTTTCATAATCATGTATATTATTATCATTGTTATTGTTGCTATATTGAGAAGTTGTAGATAACGTTGATGGTGATAACAATACTTGAATAGGTAATGAATAAACAGGTATGACCCAAGAACACACGTCATCATCCATCATTAAACTACGTGCATTGGTCCATATTGGGTGCCCTGGTAATTGATCACTTAATTCAAGCACGAGTTGTACTGTTACACCGTTAGTATTAGTAGTATTTCGTATTGATCCACTATTATTAGTGGTATTAACAATAGCTAAAGAATGGGTCATGATGCCACCTCCTTTAACTGGATCATATTCTAATTTCACTGATGTTGTGGCTCTTCTTATTACTTCTGATGTCAATGTCGCATTGTTACTGTCAGTATTCTTTGAATATTTTTTGTTGTTGTTGCTTTTATCTAATAAAAGTCCCAACGAAGGATGGTTGGTTGTAATGAGGCGACAATAAACAGTTAATGGTTCCCAATATGAAATTTCACCTAAATCATTAGCAACAGTCCATGCAATAGTAAAAGATTTGCCTAAATTGGCAGTACTTGGTGGTGGTTTAAGATAACGGGTATAAAAAAGACTTGTCATGGTCGTTGTAGTTTTTTTGGGTAGTTTATTGTAATAGTAACTATGCCCGTGCTGTGTTATTAAAAAGAATGCGCGGGTAAATTGGAAAACGTTTAGACCATCTTGAATTTTTTTGGGGGTTTGCGCGGGGTAGGTAAGGAAGTTAGGATGAACAGTAACGTTACACATGCATATCAAATAATATGATTACATTATTAAAAATCCTATCCCCCACACACACACACACAGAAATTACTTTTTTTATTCAAAATAAGCTGATAAAATAAAATAAAAAATATTACCATTACGTATAATTAAAGTTTGATACTAGTCTATTATGATTTTAATATTAGCGTGTGTTTATGATACATAATAATAACATGCACACGTAGTAACCAAATTTAATTATAACTCCCAAATAAACATATATTGATATAAGAAGTTTATATTGTTTTGCTGCTGTCAAAATAGGTATGAAATGTTGGGGAAACATGTGATATTATAAAATAAAACTGAAAAAGGTTTAATGTTAGAACAAATGGTATATTTAAAAAATTTTATATGATCAAGTACGTAAAAAAAAGAAGAATATTTTTTGTTGGAGGAGAGAAGAAAAGAATTATTTTCACATTAAATATTTTAAAAAGAAAAAAAACAGTTCTATACAAAAGAGATATAATAAATTAAAAAGAAAAAAAGAAAAAAATTAAACACGTTCAGTAATATCTTGCATTTCCCAGTTACCACCACCGAAATCAATAAACAAACGAGCTTCAGGTGTTAACTTAATTAATCCCTTTTCATGATAAATAGTGTTAGCACGAATATCCTTTTCAGCCTTGATACGAGCAATACGATGAACACGACCACGTTCTAAACGTTTCAAAGCATCAGATGCTAATGTTTCTTCTGTCAATTCTTCCTTGGCCCATTCATTAGTTTCCTTCTTGTATAATTTAGTTTCTTCAATATAAGCCAAATATTCAGGAGTGTTGGGAGTTTCTAAAAGACCAGCCTTGGGTGGATCAGCAACAACTGCTTCATCCTTTGTCTTGACATTAGGATTTTTGGAAATAATAACTGGAGTGGAGCCAACGTCAATATGTTGTTGAAATTCTTCCAAGTTCTTACTGAATTTAATCTTGGCAGCGACCACAGGGTCCAACATAGGTGATACAACGCTCCAAACTAAAAAGATAAGGAGCAACAAAAAGATTAGATTATGTGCCTGGATCATGTGATTATTATATCTCCTCCTCCTCTTACCTGTGGAGAAAACCCAAGGAGCCTTGTGAATCAAACACAAACCAAGTGTTTCGGGATAATAACGTTCCAAGCAAGTAAGCAAAAACTTGACAAATTCGAAATCCTGGATAGATTTTTTTTTTTTGGTACACATATTAGTCATTACTGCTACTAACCCCATCCAACTTTCTATTCCTTTTAATACTAAACTATCCTAACACCAAAAAAAAAAAATGGTTTGTAAGAATGATGTACTATAACTTACCCAATTAGCCAAAGTGAAGTTTTCCAAGTTAAATACAATACAAGCATTCACCATAGGATAACCCATAAAAATACGAGCGGTTTCCATCAAATACAAAGAACACAATTGAATGGCTTCAGCAGGTTGATCATCCTTGTAATGTAACTGAACATTAATAAAACAAATACCACGATTACTCTTGTCTGGACCTCCAAGGGTAGCTTTACCCATACGCATTTGTTCCAAAAATTGATCACCTAAACCAGGTTTCACCTTTTCTAATTCTGTATGAAGACCTGTTTCACCTAACTTGGAAATGTCATCCACACGCATATGTAAACGCCATCTCAAAGTATTAGCCAACATACGGTAAGCAGCATCATCATCCCATTTACGAGCACGCAAATAACGTAAAAGAGTAGAATCTGGATTATCAGTGGCTACCATTTGCCAAAAGGTATATTCCAATTTTTCACCAGGAATAAGGGGTAATGCCTCCATTAAAGTCATTTCCATCCATCGAGGATCAGAAGTACGACCCAAGAATACATACTTTTCGGAATTATTGGCTTTTTCTTCAGTCTTTTTCTTACCACCCCAACCGAATAATCCACCACCACTTTTGGTTTCCTTGGTTTCAGCTTCTTTGGGTTGATCAAGAGGAGGAGGAAGGTTTATCTTGTCACCAGGTTGTGCAAAGAGTTCAAAAAGACGTGACCAAAGACGCTTCACTGAAGCAGTTTGTTCAACAGTCAAGTTACCAGCATGACCAGGAAGACGATTTTCAAGTGTAAGATTGGATACCATTTCGTAAAAAAAAAAAAAAAAAAGTTGAGATGAATGAGAAGAAAAGAGGAGAGGGGTAATTTAAGCTAAAGAGTTAAATACACAAGAAAAAAGAAAAGCTTGTTTTTAATTCAGAAAAAGCTCCGCTATTATCATTTAGCCTAAAAATCTTCTTTGTACCTCCCTCCTTGCAACCCACCTAATAACTCTCTTCTCCCCCCCCCCCCCAAAAAAAAAAATGAAATGAAAACCATGACAACTCCGGACTAAACAGTAACATGGTAAAGCCAGGTAATATATCACCGCACGCGCTTTTTTTTTTTCGGATCATATAATAAAGTTTTTATTTAATATCATAAATCTTTGAAATTTTTAATAATGAATTTTGATCTACTTTATCTTTCATGCGTGAAAATAATCGTTGTAAAACTATTTTTGGGTTTTCCCCAAGAAAAACATAAAATTATGCGTGAGTAAGAAATGCATTATCAAGAAAAAAAAATGGTGTGGAGGGAGGTGATCTGATACAAGTGCAATACTTTGATACAGATGTTTATATACATGTTTATATATATTTGTATGTATGGATGTATGTACAATAAATTGAAAGAAAAAAAAAGATGTGTTATGTGAGAATATCACGTTACCTTGCTTATGGTTATTACCCAGAAACATGACCAACATATCAATTCGACGGACTTGACTTAAAGCTTCCAACACATTATAAATTTCCTTTTCGGTTTGGTACCTGAAGTAGTATAAAATAATGATATTCATATTAAGAAGAAAAAAAGTTAACGTCATACAAAGAATATTCTTATTTAACACTATATATTTTATCTTTATCTTTCTTACTTACTTTACATAATGACTTTCTAATAAATCAAGCATTTGCTCAAATTGATCAGAGTCCAATGAAGATCGAAATAATGTTGGATAAGAAGATGTTGGAATCGACTATTTTGATCATATCATAAGAGAATATATCAAGTGATAATAATAAAAGTTTAACATTTTATATGGATTGTTAATAGATTTATGTTTTATTTTCCATTTTTTGTTCTTTCTTACCTGAAAATATTGATATAAAACATCAGTACCACGATGACGACACGTTTTCCAATCACGTTCAAATTCAAGATTTGTTTTTGGGACACTAAATTTGATCGGTGGGAGTTTAGGTGTTGTATCAACAGACTTGACAAGTGTGGGAACTGATTTATCGTCATTCTTATTAATCTCCTGAATACTCTTATCATTCTTTTTCGATAACTCATTCATTGTTTTAGCTTTAGCATTAGTATCTATGTTAGATGATGGTGATGTTGTGGACGTTGAAGGAGGAACAGTAGTAGTCGTAGTCGTAGTCGTGGTGGTAGTCGTAATATCGGAGTACGCCTCATCAACAACTTTAATCGGTAATCTCCTACGTTCCACGCCTTTTTTCTTCTCTCTTTCTTCTGTTGATGATTTGGTTACAGAAGTGATAGACTTTCTTGATAGCTCGGGTTCAATTTCTGTTTTGGGTGTTGATTTGGATAATGATGATTTAGTTGATTTAGATTCTTTGAGTGGCAAATTTTTTAATTCTTCAAGTACAACTTTATTTCCTGGTTCAATCTTCAAAGCCATTTCAAAGTCTAAAAAAAAAAAAGAGGAGTTGTATAAGTTATCATATTACTCTGATATCCTTAAAGTTTTAAAAATATAGCTATAGATATAGATATTACCTTGTCTTGCATCATCCAGTTGATTTAATCCACGGCGTGCAACACCACGTCGCCAAGCTGCTTTTAAATTTTTTGGATGTAACTTTAATGCACTTGTACAATCCTTTTCTGCTTCTTTAAACCTATATTATATATTGTTATGAAAATTATAAGACTTTATCTATTTCATTTCAGATCATAGTACATTTGTCATTCCACATAATACTATATGATATCTTTCTTTTTACTTTAATATTTTCAAGTAAGCCATAGCTCGGTTGGTATAATATACTGCACAAATTTCTGGTGGTGATTGTTGACCATATTGAACTGCTTGATTATAGTGTGAAATTGCTTCTTGGTATTTTTGTTTTTGAAAAGCTACATTTCCCTATTAAATATATGTTTCAGTTAAATTACCTTTTTGAACAAGATTATATTTCTTTTTTATTACCTTTTCTTTTTCTTCTCGAGCCTTTTCTTGTAATTTTTTAATATTATCATTGGAAGACGTAGAAGCTGTTGTTGGTACATGTTTTGTCTTTTATTTCATTTCATAAAAATTAGTTTCTTTGGTATCTTCGTTTTTTTAATAATAATAATAATAATAATAATATAATGTACATTGAATCACATACTGTCGTTTTTTTCTTTTTTAAATAGTCAAGTCCAACAGGTTTAGTAAATGGATCGATTACGAGTTTAGCTGCTTTACGAACGGGTGGCAATGCCTGAATAAAAAATATCACATTGATAGAAATGAATTACAAATGATCTTTTACGTATTTATTTGACGAATTTTTCTATTTTTTTTTTGTTCTGACAAGTACCTCGTCACGAATAGGTTTTTTATTTTGTAATTGTTCGTCTTTTTTACGAATAGAATCTGCCCATAATAAAAGATCGTCTAATAATTCATTGTTTTCTATCATGTTTGCTCTCAATTTCTAGAATATATATATATATATATAAAAAAAAAGAAAAAAAAAAAAAAAAAAAAAAAAAAAAACGCGTATTTGAAAATTTCCAGGTTCCGAGAAACAAATTAAATTATTATTATTACTAGCCACTTTACTCGTAAATTCTTCTTTTTTGAAAAGTATCTAGATTCATCTTTGAATGTATATATATATATATATAAATGTTTATTGATGTGAAAGGTTATATTGATCTCTCACCTATGGAGAAATAAAAAATCAAGGGCCCATTAGACTGAACAACCAAATTAATATGGGAGGAAGCTAAGCTGAAGTGAGAATAGAAGCGGAGTGTAATAGGAAGGGAAAGGGAGAGAAGGAAAAACAATATTTATGCCGATTAAATGATATTGAGCCATAGTTACTCACATACCAAAACTAATTATTCTTTTAGGACTTCTGTTCTTTGTCGATGAGAAAAGTAAGATGACGATAATACCAACCTGGAGAAAGATAGTCTGTGTACCCTCTGTTGAACCCTTGTAACTCTTTAAAACAGACATATGGATACTTTTCTTAAAAGTAAAGTAGCAACCTCTATCAGGCTGTCTTACTCAATTTATTACATTAACTATATCATTAAATTATATAATTAATTGTCGATAATCGATTAATACGTATTAGTATAAGAAGTTACATTATTGTGGATACGTATAATAAAATTCTGTCACAACCGAAGAAGAAAAGATAGTCATGTTAAAAAATATGCACGTAAATTATTCATTTTCCTTTATATAACATCTATCTTATTGTATTAATTCAAGTAATAATAGTTGGTTATTTATTACATAGAAGTTATTTTTAAATAATAATAATAATATACAAGGATGCATGATACGTCGCAACACTCGTAAAAAAAAAAAAAAAAGTAGGAGGGGCTGCGCCGCAACATATTTTCGCGTTCGACCAATCAAACTAACCAATTTTTTTTAAAACGTCACACTTAGGGGATTGCGTATTGTGAAAGAAAAAACAACAACAATTTTCCTTTTTTTTTCTCCTTTTCAACTTCTTTTCATCAAAAGACCCGACTCACTTTATTTCTTTCCTTTCTTCTTTTAATCTTTTCTAAACCCTCCAAAAGGTAAATGTCATAATCGGCTGTTGTGCAAGTTTTTTTTTATTTTGGGTACAAATATCTATTTGGCGCTTTATTCCTCTCTCTCTTCCTCCCATTTGGCGTTCTTTCTTCTTTTGGAACCGTGCATCATCGCGTTTTTTTTTTTTTTTTAAAAAAAAACCAAACTTTTTTTGTCTGTGGATCTTTATTATTATTATTATTATTTTCTATTTGTCGTTACGATCTCTTTGTTCTGCTTTTTATTTGATTTTTGTTGGACAACTGGTGCATTTTACAAGCCAAAAAAAAAGAAATGATTCAAGAAATGTTCAAAAAGAAAATGTATCATTTTTTGAAACAAAAAATACGACAACAAACTAGCAAAAGAAGCTAAAGATTAAAAAGAAGAATTGCAAACAGCTTGTGTATTAACGGTTGGAGAATCAAGAATTAACAAGACATTGAAAAGAACCAGAACACTTTTAAAGATATTATTATTTTGGGAAAGGAATAATAATACTTTTTCTTTGTCTTTGTTTATTATGTTTACTCCGTTTTACAAGAAAATACATGTTAACAAGGTCGAATTATGGTGATTACAACAATATAATTATATATTGTTATGTCAACGAATCAAAGTAAAAAAAAATACAACAAGCAACAAAAGCAGTTTTTTTCTTTGGATTTAAACAAAAATAGCAACAAATGATCAACACGATAGAAGAGGTTTTTTTTTATATATTTACTTTGATCAACATATATTTATATTATTGCTATCCATGATCATTTTATAAGTTTTACAACAAAGAGTCAAAAAAAAAAAAAAGAATATAATAATAACGATGATGCCCGGGGAAACTTGGTAGAAGAAGAAGGACAAAGAGTTGGATAAAAAGCGTCAACAAGTATATTTATCCCTACCTTTACTTGCGTTTCTGTTTTATTTTCTGTTTTGTCATGTCTTTGGTCCGTTGTCCTTACGATGATTTTACTAAATTTTCACCTTTACCGTTGTCTTCCATGGCGACTTGTTTTACTCTCTCTCTATCTCTATCTCTCTCCTTTCTGGCAGTTTATTTTAATTCAAAATGTCTTCCGCTGACCACGCCGACGATCTTATCGATTACGAAGAAGAAGATGAACAAACCATCCAACAAGAAACCGCAGCTGCTACTGCTGTCAAGGATGCTGACACCAATGGTGATGCTGAAGGTGCCGGTGATGATAAGAAGGATAAGAAGGGTTCTTATGTCGGTATTAGTTCCACTGGTTTCCGTGATTTCCTTTTGAAGCCTGAATTGTTGAGAAGTATTGTAGACTGTGGTTTTGAACATCCTTCTGAAGGTAACCTATTTCTATCTTAATATATATATATATATATGTGTGTGTGTGTGTGTGTGTGTATGTGTGTGTTTATAGGGAAAACAAGTCAACTCATATATTTATATAACACATTATAGTTCAACAAGAATGTATTCCTCAATCTATCTTGGGTATGGATGTTATTTGTCAAGCCAAGTCTGGTATGGGTAAAACTGCTGTTTTTGTTCTCGCTACTTTGCAACAAATTGAACCCGTTGATGGTGAAGTTTCCGTTGTTGTCCTTTGTCATACTCGTGAATTGGCTTTCCAAATTCGCAACGAATATAACCGTTTCAGCAAGTACATTCCTGATATTCGTACCGAAGTATTCTATGGTGGTGTCCCTACTCAAAAGGATATTGATATTCTTAAAGATAAGAAGAAATGTCCTCACATCTTAGTTGGTACTCCTGGTCGTGTTTGGGGTTTGGTTCGTGATAAATACTTAAAGTTGAACAATGTTAAGCACTTTGTTCTTGATGAATGTGACAAGATGTTGGAACAACTTGGTAAGTTATTTTTTGAAAGATAATAAAAAAAAGTGGGGGAGGGGGAGGGAACCATTTATGATAAACAAAAGAAGACAAAAAAAAAGAATAGTTTTTAAACTATATTATATATATATTAGATATGCGTCGTGATGTTCAAGACATTTTCCGTTCTACTCCTCATCATAAACAAGTCATGATGTTTTCCGCCACTCTTGCCAAGGAAATGCGTCCTATTTGTAAAAAATTCATGCAAAACCCTCTCGAAATTTATGTTGATGATGAAGCCAAGTTGACTTTGCACGGTTTGCAACAGTTCTATATCAAGTTAGATGAACGAGAAAAGAACCGCAAATTGAATGAACTTTTGGATAGTTTGGAATTCAATCAAGTCTGTATCTTTGTACGCTCTGTCCCTCGTGCCAATGAATTGAACCGAATCTTGATCAGCTGTAACTTCCCAAGTATCTGTATTCATTCCCAAATGAGTCAAGAAGAACGTATCAAGCGTTACAAATCCTTCAAGGATTTTGAAAAACGTATCATGGTCGCTACTGATATCTTCGGTCGTGGTATTGATATTGAACGTGTGAATATTGTCATCAACTACGATATGCCTGATGGTGCTGATACTTATCTTCATCGTGTTGGTCGTGCTGGTCGTTTCGGTACTAAGGGTTTGGGTATCAGTTTTGTCTCAAATGAAAAGGATACTGAAGTTCTTAACGATGTTCAAAGCCGATTCGAAATTAACATTTCTGCTTTGCCAGAAGATGTTGATGTTAACTCTTATATGGCAAACTAAAGAAAAAAAATCAATAATATAGTATAGTCTCTTTTTTTCTTCACCTTTTTTTTTTCTCACATCGCACACAAACACGTATATATTATTTCTCTCAACTTAAACGCACGTACATCCCCTCTCTCTCTCTCGCACAGACTTTCTATTACTTGCTTTTTCTTCTTTTTTCCTCAATTCATTTCAAAACATACAAAAAAAATACCAACATCATTTCCGTTTTTTTTTTTTCATGTTGCGTGTTTTCTACTATTATATATATAATTTATATATACACTAAAGTACTAAGAAAGTTGATTTGAACCCAAAAAAAAAAATGAATTGTTTTATTTACAAATATTATTTAACTTGATTTGATTTTTGGTATACAAGCAAATAAAAACAAGTTTCTTGTCTTTATTTATTGACCTTTTTCCAAAGCTTCAAGATCTTTTTTGAGTTTATTGGTAGTTTTTTCTTGTTCTTCAAGTGCCTTACGCAATGCCTTGAGTTTTTCCTCATCCTATATATATATGATATAACCAATATCAAAACAGACAAACTCATGTTTAAAAAACCCATACTTTTTCTCTCTCTTATATATATCTGCATAATACATGTTACAATAATAAATAAAATAGAGGAGTAACTTACGTGTTGGCGTACCCATTGCTTTTCAGCAGCTCGTTCCTTTTCTGTTAGCTTTTGAGTATTACCTCCTTCTTGGGTAACAGTACGGGTAGTGTTAAACATACGACGAGATAGAGGAGTGATTGTTCTTTTAGAAAGAGTAACAGCTTGACGAGAGATCATGATTATACTTTTTGTTTTGTTCTGTTTTAATGAATGAGATAATGAAGAAGAAAAAACGAATAAAAAGGGTGAACAAGATTCAACCCTTTATATAAAGATGAATAGTGGTCGCATGACGCGGCTATGTTTATGACGCATATAATTAATGAGATGAGAAAAGGGTTACACACGAATTGTCCCGAATGATTTTCCCGGCTGCCGAGAATGGCCTGTTATTTGTGCCAAATGTCTAAGTATTTAAAAATATCTAAAGTGAAACAAACATATTACTTCAGCAAAGGTCTTTTAACTCATCTATGAAATCACCGCAAAAAAAAAAAAAAAGGAATACTTTGAGTTAATTCCTTACCATAAAAATATGATTATCCGTCAACTTGGGAAATCGAAAATGGTCGAATAAAAATGTGTCAAATTGCACTTGATGAATAAACTGTAACCATGACATGACGAAACAAACAATAGACTATTTTAGTGTCTGAGAATAAATTCCGTTACGCACGCACACTTCTTTAGTTTTCACTTTTAGAAATAGGTTCCACGGCGTTCTTTTGATCATTTTCAAACAAGACAAAAAAATGTTGCGTGATAATGACTTTTTAGCTGGATAAAATGAATGTGATTTGTGAATACGACATCAACTTTTTTTTTTTTGCATTATTGACTCATTTATATCAATTGGTTGCTGTGAGACATAAAATTAAGGTTACTAGTAATATCATTAAAAACAAATTTAGCCGGGTTTTTTTTTCCGGAACCCTTAGAGTATTATTTTTAGTTGATTGATTATATACTATGCTCAGTTCTTGTCCAATATGCATAAATACACACATATATGACAATTATTAATATTTATGAAATAAATAAAGTAACTTTATTCAAGACGTTTTTAAATAATGACATATTCTATCAAATAACTTGGATGTATAGAATCATTGCTGTGACACTAAATCAACAAGTCACTGGTCTAGTGCTGATCAGAATTAATTTTTTTTTTCTGAAATAGATTTCGGCAACCCCTTGCTTTTTGTTTACTTTTAACCCGCAACCTTTTTTTTTTCTTTCAAGTTCGAGTTGAAAGAAAAGAGAAATGCTTTCTGGCAGGTTGCTAACACGATGCCGTACGACAACTCCAGCATTACAAAAAGGACGAGGAACAGCTACTAGGTGGCAACGACCACTTTGGCAACATAACAATAAGTTCAACTACAACTGCTATTCCACCCAAACGATAGTCAACAACAAACGTTCTAAAAGAGGATTACCATGGTATCTCGGTATAGCAACGCTTGGTATGAGTGGTGTTGCAACTACATTATATTATACGAGTGAAGATGCTCGCCATGTATTTACAGCATTACAACGATGTGGAAAAGCAGGGCTTGTTGGTACACAAGTTGCTTGGAACTATAAAGTTCTTTTATCCACACAATATCCAAATGACGAAGCTTACCAATTAGCCAAGCGTGAATGCGATAAACGATCAGCAGAAATAGTACTTAGAGGTTTACAATCCTTGGGAGGCATTTATATAAAGTTGGGCCAGCATGTCTCAGCAATGGTTTATATCTTACCACCCGAATGGACCGATACTATGTCCGTCTTACAAGATCGCTGTGAACCTACACCTGAAGAAGAAGTACGACAATTGTTTCTTTCAGATTATGGACAAGCCATTGAAGATATATTTGACGAGTTTGATTGGACCCCTATTGGTGTAGCCTCGTTAGCCCAAGTTCACAAGGCTAAATTGAAAAAAACAGGACGAGAAGTAGCTGTAAAATTACAACATCCTGTATTAGATGAGTTTTGTCGTGTGGATATGGAAACAGTGACATTTATTATTGATGTAATTAAAAAAGCATTCCCTGAATTTGGATTTGCTTGGTTAGCAGATGAAATGCGTGAATCGCTACCCAGAGAATTGGATTTTGTCCACGAGGCACAAAATGCTAAATTGGTCGGTCAAAATTTTGCAGAGGATATTAAATATCGTCGTACTGCATTATTAGTCCCTGAAGTGATTTGGGCCAAACGTCGTATTCTTTGTATGGAATGTAAGTAAATAAAGAAAAATGGATTGAGATTTTTTGTGGATGACGAGGGGATAGGGACGAAATATATATAAATGGAAGAGTTATTTTTCTCATATTTTATGATATTTATTTAGTTATTGAGGGTTCACGTATTGATGATTTGGACTACATGAAGAAGCATGGAATTAATCCTGCACAGGTATCAGCTGAATTCTCGGAAGCATTCTCAAAAATGATCTTTTTGCATGGGTAAGTTTTTTTTTTTAATTTGTGTTTAGTTATGGTGAAAAAAAAATGAGGTGCACTATAGAAGTGGATTTAATGAAGCTAGCTTAAACTAAATAAATTGGTGTGTATATATTTATAAATATAGCTTTGTACATTGCGATCCTCGTAAGTTATCAAGAAATATAAAACATATATTGATTTTGTCCTATCTAATGTATAATGTTCTAATTTTCACTTTGATATACATGCATAATAGATCCTGGAAATGTTCTCATTCGACCTGCGAAAGACCCCAAACACTCTAAATTTAACTTTGACATTGTTTTAATCGATCATGGTTTATATCGTGAATTACCCGAACAACTTCGTATTGATTATGCTCGCCTTTGGACATCTTTAATCCGTGGTGATGAAGAAGGCATCAAGAAGTATGCTAAGCGTGTTGGTGGCACTGACACCTATCAATTATTCGCATCTATTTTAACCGGCCGTGCGTGGGAAACTGTCAGTTCTGCAAATTTATCCACTGTTCGTAGTTCTACAGAATTGAAAGTCATGTCTGCTGGCGCTATGGAATATTTGGTGGATATTGCCGATATTTTAAGCCGCTTGCCTCGTATTGTATTATTATTATTGAAGACCAGTGATTTATTACGTCATATCGATGAAGTACTTCGCATGGGCGATGGACAACAAGGAAGCGGGGACGATCATCTTACTTATGTGATTATGGGCCGTTATTGTGCCAAGGCTGACTGGTTGGATACTCGACAGCATCTTTTGAATAAATTGGCAAAAATTGGATTTAATTGGCAAGTGATCAAGTCTTTGGCAATTAGTTGGTGGCATTATTACTCCTTGGCGGTTATGTTATGGATGTATCAACGTGCTTCTCGATTGGCTTTTGCTAAACAACAATTACAACACAAACAAGTTAAACAAGTATCGCAATAATAGATTGTTATATTTTTTAGAATAGAAAAGATCATATATTTCTTTATGTTATTATTATTATTATTATTACCCATACCCTTTCTGAACACACGTACGTTCACACTTATTATTTTTTACTTTCCCATCTCTCTCGTTTTTCTTTTTTAATATGTAGACTTATATTTTTTTTTAGAAAAAGTAATAATAGCACTTGTATATCATTAGATAATTTGATTAAAAGTTTAAACAAAAGCGTTTCGATTTGAACCTACGTAGTTAGAGTTCTTATCATTTTGCAACTATATCTAATTGTCCCCATGTATAATATTAATATAACTTTATTTGATTATTGTTTTGATATAATACTTGTATAATGACAAACAATTTATTTTAACTATTCTACCATCATCATGTTCAATATATGATCGTCTTGTCCTTGATGAACTCGTAGGCAAGACTCCAATCAAGCGTTGGATCCATTTCCTTTGATCCTCCTTCCATTGCTCTTTTATATCTGGAATCAATTTTGTCTCCAAATAAGGAATCCAATGCAAGTCTAATACATAATAAATACCAAAAAACTGTTTCTCGAAATACTCAGTCTCATTTTTCAACGATTCTGGATAATTATAGTATGACATCCAGTATAATTTTTTCACAGCCAAGTCGGTCAAATCAAAAAAAAGTTGGCGAATGTACGGGTTCTTTAATTCTTGCCTGATTTGTTTAGAATGGTTGTATTCTTGCATAAATTTTTTGTCATGAATATTTTTGATATCCAGCCTTCCGTACTGGTTGACGCGCGTGAATATAGGTTTTTTTTTGCCTGACCTGCTTAAAAAATACCATCTTGGCGGCAATCGCTCCTTGAGTTCTTTGCAGATCCTTAAACCGTTTTGGGCTTGGATCAGACTATGTTGGTAATGATGATGTAAAGAGCGTAGCTTTTTGTTGTGAGGATGATATGTCAAAAATGTAGTAATACGACGTTGATAAGCCAGTTTAAGAGATTTTGTTTTGCGATGATCCATTTTTTTGCTAGTATGACGTTTTTTCGATTGAATAGATTTAATATGATAATAGTAGTGTGAATTGTCGTCGTTGTCATGGTTACCATAATGAATATTGTCACTACTGTTCGATTGTTGTTTTTTATCTGATTTTGAATTTACAATAGTTTCTGGTGATGATGGTGGTAATTGCCTATATATTTTCTTCCTATAGTGATTAAATGTCACAATTGGGCTATCGTCTAAACCAGCATTTATGGTTGCTTCCGCAAACGTCCGATTTCCAATCCACACTATACTGCTGTTACTAGAACTGTCACATAACAATATACTTTCTAATGCTTCTTCGCTTTTTATTACTTCCCAAGAAGTATTGTTACTGTTTTGGACAATACTTTTTAATGATGATGATACACTTAATGGCGGAAATGCCTCTTCGTCATCCACGTAATATTGCGATGATATTAAAGACCAAAGAGAAGAATCGCTATCGGATTTTTGTCTTGTATTATAATGGACTGTTTCAGCAAACGGGAGTGTTAAATTTGACATGATTGTTAATTTTTTTTTAAAGGAGAAGGAGTGGTAAATGTATAACATTGTCCCAAACTAAACTTATGTTTGCATTTTATCACATCATAAAGGCACAGTAAATCCAATAAATTGTTTTCAGGATGAAAACCATTACCTTAAAAGGTATTAAAGTGTTGGCATAGCCACATCAGTTAGTTGCATCAATATAATTGTAACACAAAAATATGTTCTTGTGCTTGAATTATTTTGTTGCTATAGAACTATTAGATTTGACGACAACAACAACTTAACTTATAGGGTGTTTTTTTTAATGTTTTAGCCGTTGAAGTGAATGAACCGCAATATATTACATTGACATAACAAACATCTTTTTTTTTATTCTTACAGGTTATCCGCCCTGATTCAGGCCAATTACGTCAATCCAATCCAATACCAACCATACCATACCACATATTTACCTTTTTTTTAAACCCCCCCTAATACGTAGTACGGAATGATAGCCAGTACACAAGATCAACTACCACAAACGAAAACCTATATCTTTGGTTTTTATACTATGCACATATTTTGATATATTTTTTATTGATTCATTGCTGCCATAAGATAGAAGAGCGTTTACCCCTTTGTGGGAGTTTCCAGTTATAACCATTTTTATATCTCTTTTAAATATATATCATTCTACCCATTTGTACCGCAAGGAAGTGATTACATACCCAAAGATGCCGGTCAGTACGTTTTCCACATAATAAATATATATTTTAAACTAGAAGAACGTTTAATGGGGCCAATGGGGCATTTAAATTTGGAAACATTGTTTTCATGTAGAAGTGCCCATATTGATAGAGTACTTCAATTAAATCTCCACAATAGACAACTAGTTACTTGATATTTGGGTTTATTCTAAAAATGATTGCTCGTAAGATGTGGTTCATTTATAAATTTTTGTTGGTAAAACGTGGTTATGGTTGCCATTAAGCGATAACTTGCTTTAAAACGTTTTCACGTCTTCAAATAGGGCTGGTGAATTTGGCAAATCGGATATTTAACGATACCTTTGAGGACCTTCTTCTAGTTCTTCATTTTGTTGCAGTTGCCTAAAAAAACAGAGATATGTGAGAGTGATTAGAAAATAAAATAAAAAGAATGGTATATGTGTCTTTGATTACCTTGAGTCATGTCATCACAAGGAGAGAGCCTATTCATCACTTCTTTATTGAAGCAACAACTATCGATTGGATGATGAAATCGCAGATACAAACACCTTGGTACAGAAACAACGATTAACAATCGCTCTTTCATGGTTTTCAGTAATCTACAGCGGCTATCAAGTGATTAATGTGTTTTTGATTTTCGAATCTAGCCGACATTAATCCATTGATCCGTTCGTTCGATACAATATTTGGAAAAAGTGTTTTTCTTTTCCATGATATAATAGTGTGCAAATATTGAAATCAATATTTGCGAGGAGAGATTTTTATTGGTCGGTGTACGTAGCGAATAAGCAAGGATGGTCGTGATAAAAAAAATATAAGGTCCAATGTTGCTATTACCGGCGACGCCTGATTTAAACATCTTACTCGTTTGGCTTTTTTCTGTATGCGGTGAGTTGTTTGTTTTCCGAAATGGTCATTTTCAGCCGTAAGCCAAATTGCACTTTGATTTTGTGTATGATAACTAGGGTTGCCCCTAAAAAGACAGCAACCAAAAGTCGTGCCATCTTGCGGTCGTGCCATCCCTCCCCCACGCATGACTGTACTTAATTTGACTCCGGTGTCTTTGGTCGTGCCTTACTATCCTGCCGTCTTCAGTAACTACCTATTGATACTTGATAATATGATACATGTATAAGAACTTCATAATAATAAGATTACATATGTACAGCTGATATTATTCTTATTTATCAGGAAGCTAATAATGAATATTTCTTACTTAAACCTTCTTTACCTATGGAAGTAATACTTTTTGGTTAATGGAAGTGCCATAAATAACACACACAATATATTATATGCTAACTTGCCTTATACTAGGGTGCCATAATTTTTGGGTACTTTCATTTTCGGTAATAAAAGTAAAGCAGTATAAGTAAAATGGATGAAGTCAATGTTTGAGTCCTTTCGGGCCTTGTAGCTTTACTCTTATTTTTGTTATTGTCTTTTTATTAAATTTTAACACCATATAAAAATTCATAACTGATAATGTTGACTAGAGTATGAGGTATTATAAAGCTGAATGAGGTGCATCATAATACCCAGAAATAAACAAAAATCCAAAAAGAAAAAAAAGGTACCTTCCTTCAGGCACTTTTGGGTAGTTTGGGTAGTTTTGGGCTTCTTCGGTAGCGAAGTACCCAAAAACCCAAATAAGGAAGGTCTACTACCCAAAAATTTAGTGCACCCTTTATACATTGTTACGATTCCAAATATGATTAGGGATTAGTTTTTCTTAAAATGCACATTTTGTCTTCTTCATTTTTTTTAATAGTTATTCTGCGTATTTTATAGATTATTTTTACTTTTTCTTTAGTAAAAAGATATATTGGCTTATAATCAACTTTCATCACATCATTGTATTTATAATCTATTATATTGTAAATATAAATGTACATACAATATTTTTATTTTTAATTTGTCATGTGCTTTTAATAAGTTGAAAACTTTTTCTTGATGCTTATGTTTGGTTACGAAATTGGCGACAACGTTGTTGAAAGCTTCAATTGTAAGCCAGGAAACTTCTTGAGTAGATGTCATGATGGTAATAAGTATTGACGAGATAATAAAAATTTTAGATGTGCTTGGTAATGTATATATAAAGAAGTAGCAATGAATCAATATAATTTGATGGATGTGTCAAGTTGAACCTGTGTCTTTATTTATACTTTTTTTTACTAATATATTAATATATTTTTTAATTTAATACTTAAAGCTAGATACGTATGAATATAAAGGCTTTGGATTCAATTCTATACAGAATGAGGAAAAGAATCCCTCGAATGTAGATGTAATTGAAAATAAGCATACCGCTTTTCTTTATTAAATGTTTACACTTGATATATCATAGTATCTTTATTTAAATTTAGCATTAATTAAAGTAAATAGATTTTTACATTGATTATGTACATAATTTTTTTTTACGTTCTTATAGTTATACAAATCTGACACTTCATATACGTATAATATATAAAAAGCTTACCTGGCACGTATATTTGAATAAGTAATTTAAAACGTTTATATCATAATGTTTTTCGGCTTTAATTACATACATCTATATGCAAGGTTGTGCTGTAATGTTATTTAACTAGGAGGTACTAATCGATTATTATGACGATCTACAAGTTTTATACCAAATGTCACACTATGACGAAAGTATCTCAAATGTCCTTTTTCTAATTTTTTAATTTTTTAATTGTATGTTTAATATATATAAATATATACTGATGTAATTTCGACACTGCTGTATATCGTTTAATTTTATAATTATGTATAAATACGCTTTTATATTGTTCAATACATACATACCATCACCTTTTATGCTAGTGGTATTGGGCGTAGTTAATTATGTCTTTCGGCTGCCAAAGATAATAGTCGTTATAAAAAGAGGTCATTATACTACAATAAATAATTTGATACAATCAAATGTTTATGACATACAATGCTGAATGGTAATATTTTTCAACGTAGAGAATAATTTGGAAACCATTCGATTCTATGTACGTAGTTTATTTTACGATGTTCATCATAGTGTGAAACGCAAAACCACTGTATAGATATACCTATACAAACAACAGTAGTAATACAATTTACTGATAGATTACTTAAGTTTAAAATTCGCAATACCTTTCTTCTATTCCACACTATTATAAAATTGTTAGACGTCATAAAAGATTTTATCCTTTTTTTTAATCGATTACAGTATCATAATATTTTTTTTTGCTATATGTAATCGCATTGTTTTTATTAATCATTAGTACCAGTTTGTACACTTTAAGAAAAGTAATGTTTATTTATAAGTATATTTATGGAATGAAGATTTACATTACATTTTAATTTATTTGGAATAATCATAATTGTCAGGTATGATAATAACAATTTATATTCAAATGATTAATTATATATATATAAGTTAAAATTGACACCCATTAAATAAAGTTAAATAGATGAAACTTAGGTTGTAAATAGAAGAGAAATTATTCATTTTTTTTTGTATTAAATATAGTATAATCATTATTGCTTTTGCATTTATTTTTGTTAAAATAATAAATTTATTATTAATTGGGAGTTGGGCGGCCCAAAGTCCAATTGGCGGAATTGGATTTTGGACGCTAACAAAAGCAACTACTACAGATAAAATTTCCAATCCTTGTTTTTACACTATACACATATTTGATATATTTTTATTTATTCATTGATGTCACTAGATAGAAGAGCGTTTGATGGGGCCAATGCGAGATTTGAACTTGGAAATAATATCTTTATGTAGAAGTGCGTATCGATCGAGTACTTCAATTGAATCTCCATGATCGATAACTATTTCCTTGATATTTGGGTTTATTCTAAAATAATTACTCGTAAGATCCGGTGCATTTATAAATGGTTGTTGGTAAAACGAGGTCATGGTTGCTATTTAGGTGACAACTTACTTTAAAAACGTTTTCACGTCTTTGGGATCATTCGACAAGCCAGCGTAATCAATAACACATAAGATCACCATTTTGTTGCAACTACTTAAGAAGGAACAAAGATCTATGAGAGTGATTAGAAAAAACGGAAAAGATGGGATATATACCATTGGTTACCTTGGGTTGTGCCATCACAAGGAGAGAGCCTATCCATCGCTTCTTTATTAGGGGGTTTCAAAAATGAATTTTTTTCGCAGTTTTCGTGAAATCTGCGAAATTGAAATCTGCGTCTCATGAGACACAGTTTATACTTCTTGAAGTCTACGAAATCTGCGAAATTTCGCAGATTTCAAAAAATTAATTTTTCATTTTTGAAACCCCCTATTGACAGGAGAGTCTCGAAGTAATAATGGTTGAGTAGATGATGAAATCGCAGATACAAACACCTTGGTGCAGAAACAACGATTTAACAATCGCTCTTTCATGGTTTTCAGTAATCTACAGCGACTATCAAGTGATTCATGTGTTTTTGATTTTCGGATATAGCCGATATTAATCCACTGATCTGTTCGTCCGCTACAATATTTGCGAAAAGTGCTTTCCTTTTCCATCATATAATCTAGAGAAACAAAGAACACGAATAAGCAAGAATGATCACGATAAAAAAAAATATAAAGTCCAATGTTGCTATTACCAGCGACGCCTGGTTTAAACGTCCACAACCACCTTCCGCGTTTGGCTTTTTGCTGGATACGATGACTGGATTGTTTTCCAAAATGATCACATTCAGCTGCAAGCTAATTTGCAATTTTGGTTTTGTGTATGATAATTGTGTAAGTTGGGAAACTCTTTCTGCAACAATTGGTAGATTTCTTGATTTGTTAGAAAAACGTATTGAAATAAACTATTGTTTGATGGATCCTCGGATGTAAAAAGAAGCTTGGCAACATTAAGTACTGCTTTTTTACTATAATTGACTGTATAGGGAGAAAAATCCTTCAGCGAACTAACACTCCCACATAGACAGCAACATTTGTTACCTTGAATAAATTCGGAAGATGAATTTGATTGGATACTTTTAAGGCTCTCCACATCATCTATGTTCACAGAAAAAAATTAACACGCGTTTGAATTACAAAGTTACATTATTCTTACCATTATCAGTTGTAGTAGTGGCAGTTAATTTGGGGCTGGAATTGGGAGTTTCAGGGTATTTTTTATACTTGTATGGGTTCTTGTTTATAATTTCTTTTGATATCGAAAAAGGTTCTAAAGGATTACCGTTGTAACAATAAGTAACATCCAAAAGCGAATGGAGGAAATACTCTTTGGCCTTTGTACGATTTTCAATGGTCGGCTCCCAATTAAGAACGAGGCACGAGGCTTGGCCTTCCGTGAGCATGACGTAGTTCTTTTGGTCCAAAGAGTCGACCAGACGCACGGATGGAAAATCGTAGCCTTTTTGGGTACCGATTTTCTGAAGAATGCAATGTGTAAAAAATAAAAAAAGATTGGATACCTTTTTGTAGCTGAAGAGATCTCTTTTTATTTTTGACATTACCCTCAAATTCAGCCCCAGCAAATTTCACACACTACAATTAAAGCTATTCTCACGATCCAAATTTGTTGTCCAAAATGTATCAGCAAAGCTACTTTCTTTCCTTGGAAATTTCTTTCTTTCATACTTTGATTTGAACTTGTTCAGTTTATTTTTATCGACTACATATGAATACATAGTTCATCTTCATTGAAAATCTTGCGCGGATCCGTATCATACTTTTGGTAATTGACGAACTTTATTTCCAATTTGTGAGTGGGTACGTAGTTGAATTTTTACATAATTAAGTTCTTTTCGGTTTTATTGCTTCTGCTTTCACACAAGATCATAGTGCTGCTATGATCCCCAAAAGGTTGCTTGAGTTGCAGATAATATCAGAGCTACTGTTGGTAGCTTTATAATGAGAATCACAGTGAAACTGACTCAGCTATAGCAAAAAATATTGACAGCTCCCAGTAACGAATAGAAGGATAGAAAAGGAGATATAAGATTTACTTCAAAACATGATTCATATCCCTGTATATATATATATATGCTGGAGTCGATATTGATTTTTTTCTAGTGACTGTACTATAATCTAACAATTAATACTCATGGCTTTAAAAGCTATATTTTTACATTAGCAAATTCAGTAGATCGTAATTAGAATGATTTATCACATTGCTCGAAAAATTCATGGAAGACGAGCCTCGCTGCTCAGCAGTTATTTTTAAAAGAGGATGAACATAATGTTATATAGATATAATACGTAAACTGGTATTGTGCCTCATACGGTGACCCATACTCATTTTTATTATCAAGTATTAAACGTAGCTCATTTTAATATCTAGAAGCCAGATTTATTTTTCAGTGCTTAATTATTGCGTTTGTATACAAAACACAAAGGATTATAATGCTTAACATGCTTTTTTGTTCCTAATTTAAAAAGTCTGATGTTGCGCGTTAGAGCGATGCGCATAAACTGTCTAAAAACTCTGATTTTAGCTATTCTGACTTTATTAGTTTCATATCACGTGTTTTGCCATTGCTACTTCAAGCACACAACATTATTTGTCTTTGTTATGACCTTCTTCAAAATCTTCCTTGTTAGTGTTGTTGCTTCGGTGGTACGTAGATGAAAATGATCAAAAAAGTTCTCAGTCTTAACATGATGTTATCAAAGAATAAAATAGGGTGAAAACAAAAAATGACGTCTACATAAGAAGCGTGAAAAGAAAAATAGCTTAAAATAGTATTCCCAGCTGTTCCTGTATTGACCCTATATATATATGTGTGTATATAATTATAAAAGTATTATTATGAAAGCCTGCGTTAATTTATTAAAGTGTTTTTTATGCTATTAGTTTCATAAACAATAATTTATAACAGGAATAATAATAATGATGAAGAGATTCAATATAGCTATTTACCTTATTACGTTGGGTAACTTTCAACATTCAATACATGTGTATTAACCCATGACAATTACTGTGTATCTATCTAGCTTTTAAGAAAAAAACCCAATTCAGTTTTTTCGGTGCCATGGTTAATTGATCTAGTGATTCAAAAGCTTTCCTTTACATGGTAGCTTTTGTCCCGTTCGTTTGAACTAGACTTATATTAGCCATACCGATGTATTATTATTAATAACTAAAGACTCGTCTATAAGCTATTTTTCTGAAAGAAGAATGTATATACGTACTGCTTGATGATGTCTTGAAAAAGGTAAATCCGAGGGGATGGAAAAATGTTGGTTATTCCCCCCCCCTGATTTTCTCAAGTTCTTCGAAAAGAAATTTATCATTTATAGCATAATTGTTTATCATATGACCTGTTTTATTGTTGATTGAAATACACGCGTACCGTCTAATACTGGGATTGCATAATATTTATCCTCAGATGCATCTATGCAGCATATGGGTGCACTAATACCAGTGTTGCTAAGAAAAAACAACAAAAAACGCGTGTATGTTTCTTACTCTCTTACTGTCTTTGGAATCATAATAGCTGGAATACAGTAAAAATGATAAAAATTAAAACTTGTTTATATATACAGTAGTGTGTTAAAAAGAACTATCAAGCAAAACCTTTTCTGGTAAGATAATCATCCATTGTTTCTAATATATTTACTAAAAAGAATATTGAAAGAACTGAAGTAAATAATAAACGAAAAGCTTTTTATTTTCCGGCTATTTCAGAGGGTGTAATGTTGTATATTTTCGCTTAGCTATTAATTTATTTTATGCACCCAGAGTCCAGGTCAATTTTTGCGGCTCCGAGAGGATGTTTCTAGATCGAAAACCTGTTTTTAATTCAGTTTGAACAACACGACTCTCTTTTCTCTTTTTTCTTTTACGAATCCAAATAAGAAGAAAAATACACACACACGCACACACCATGGACGCTGCTAGAAATCAAAAAGTAAAATAATCAAAATGATAATACTAGCTATCATTCATTATTTTTTTTTAACTTTTTTTAAATGTATATATAAATAATATAATAGTGTGGTTTAGCAATTCAAGCTATTGCCCGTGAAGCTGAAAATGTGGCTGCTAACCTTCATAAGCTAGCCAATTTATTTGGTGTTTCCAAGCGAGGAGCAGACGATGAACTTAGAAAACAAACGAAAAAACGACCTAAACTTGTGGATCCTAAAGAACCTGAAAAGCCTAAACGTGCTTATAATTACTTTATAAAAGAAAATTATCCTGTTATTCAAAAACAATTTCCAGATATCAACAACCGGGAGAACATGAAAGAGCTTGCTGCTTTGTGGAGAAAAACACGAGGGGATGACAAAAAGGTAAGATATAATTGATGTCTTATTCTACTTTTTGAAGAGTAGAAAAAAGTACATATACTAACTAAATATTCTTGATTTATTATGATAATTGCTATTATAATTATAATAGCATTATGAAGACTTGGCATATCTTGACAAAGAACGTTATGATACTGAATACAAAAGTTATATAGCATTCCGTCTTGAGAACCCATACGATCCTGAAAAAGATGGTGTGACCATAAATACCAAAAAACAACAGCAAAAAAAGCAAGCCGAAACGGATGCGTTAAGTAATAAGTACATTATTGACAAGGAAGAAGAAGAGAAAAAAGAAGAAAGGTCGGATGATAGTGAGGATGATAGAGTAGCAACACCAGAATCATTAAATTCGGAGTCATCAGGTCCAGAATCTTCAGAAGGATCACAATCTCCAGTAAGCTCGTCTTCATCCTCAATATCATTACCAATAGCAGCAGCTTCACACACCACATCTCATGTCTTTGATGATAATGATGATGACGAGTCTGAAAGCGAATCCAATGATACTGAAATATCTCCCAGCACTACAAAACCAGCAAATATTCCAAAACCAAAACTGATATCCCCATTGTCAAAAGAAACGCAAAACAAATATAACAATAATAAAAAGGTTTCAAAATACACAAAGAAAAAAAAGTTTTTGCTCGGAAAAAAACGACGTCAACAGCGACAGCGACCACCACAAAAACAACAACTGAATGGAAACAATTATGACAACAAGAAGAAAACGAAGAAAGAGTTCAAGTGGTATGATTAGGTCACTTCCGGTTTATTTTATAAAAAAAAATTGAGCTGCTTTTTAACACATACGTAGTACCAATCAAAAGAATTAAAGGATCATCACTTAAAAAAACAAAAAAATAGCTATCTACCAAAAGCTTTTTTTACTATGCTTTATAGCATGTGAAACCATTCAATACAACGTCAAGTTTAGCTAGTTTATTAATATTCTTTTACTATATCTGTTTACCATATAAAATCAAGTTTTATTATTAATAATAAAATATATTATATTATATCTTCTATCAATCAATAAACTAACTAGTTAATAAAAAAGCGCCCAAGTTTTATTAACTTACATATTTTGCAGTATTTTATCTCTTTGTCATCATTAAGCAAAAACACTTTTGATACTTATTAAACCCACTGCTACACCAATACAGATTGTGGCATAGTTTTTATTTTGCATGATAATGTTGCAGAATATCCTCGTTTCTAGCCGGGAAAAAAGCACCGACGGGCTTACTCGAGTAGTTGAAAGCTGGATTTCTCTTTTGCTAAACTCTCCATTGTTATTTATTCATTTCTTACTATGTAATTGTGTGAAAAAAATGTAGAGAGAGAACAATAACATAGATACCTCGGTGGGTTCTATAGAAAATAATGATACAACTAATATACTTCGTAGCACAGAAACATTGCATCAATTGTCACTTCAATTACATCGCTATAATATATATGCCGCATTTCCATTTCCTTTTAAGAGTTGAATGTATTGTCTCCAACAAATCTTTGTTCACCATTTACCGTATGATATATGGATAATCATCTATGTTTCTTATGGGCGTCTAAATAAGATATAACAATTGTTCTAACGATAGGTTTGGAAACATCTTTATTCTTATTATTAAAGCCGCACATTATGAATATTAGGTTATATTGCTACAGTGACATTAGGAATATGCTCCAATAATATACCATGCTTTTATTTTTATATATAGAGCTTATATCTCTCTTATTTTTTTTTAAAAAAAATGGTGTGGTTATTAATTATCTCGTCATCACCACTGGGAACTATTCGGATAGTACGTAAGCACACTCTTTCCTTTATAACTCATTGGCAAAGCCTAGTCTTGTTTTCTTTGAGATTGCTCTCGTTACTTTTGTTTTGGCAAAAAAAACAAAAAACAAAAAACCAACATCGTTTTGTAAAGTACATATTGTGTTATCATAAAAAAAGTCTATCTTTATATTGATGAGCGAGTGAGTGTACGTACCTCCATTTAATATCTCTTGCTAAAAATTCGTTCTTTGAAACAAACCAACTACCATATAGTTCGCCTCCTATTCTTTTTTGTTATTATTACTTTTGTTGGTTACAAAAATAATCTCGGTAAGCAAAGTTTTGAAACATACGTAACTTCTGTTATTTTTGTTTTTTTTTATCACTCTTTGTGTATTAACTTGATCTGCTTCTTTTTGTCAAAGCAGTTTAAGAATTGGCTACAAACTAAACGACTTTTTTCTGGTGATATACTTGTATGTACTTTATTTTATATATAATCGCAATGTGTGGATAGATGGTTTCATAAAGTGGTTTTTTTTTATTAAAAAAGCTGATGCTCTTCGTTATTTGATCTCATCAGTGTGGTTAGCAATGACAAAAGTCTATAGTTACTGCTGCTGTGCTATATAGCGATAGATTATCGATAGTAGTGTGTACAGTTATAAATCAATGATATTGACATCTAACTCTTGTATTATAAACAACAAAGGCTGAATAAGACTTACATTATCTAAGTCAGTATAAAAGAAAAGTGGGGAGGGAGAGAGGCTTTGCACAGTAACTGTCGTGAGAAAAAAACGAGGTGCAAATTCACCCGGAATATCCCATCTTTTTTTAAAAGTGTGCATTAACTTAATTAATAAAGCTTAGCTATAAAAAAAAAAAACAGAGTGAGACAAAATTACGATCTTATGTCATCACATGGTATCGCCTATTTTTACTACGTGTCCAGTCATCAATTTCTTAGTTTTTACATAAATCATACAATACATACATTTGATTTAAATAAACCTATTAATTGTTCACTTTAACTATTATTATCGTTTATTATTCAAATAAAAAGAAAACATAATGAAGCATCCATCATTCAATAAAAGAAGTCACAATAATAAAAAAAAGAAGGATTTATGCATATGAAATAAATCGAAAATTGGTGAGGGAAAAGAGAACAAGTAAAAAAAAAAAGAGCCAAAAAAAAAAAAAAAGCACTCCGACCTAGTGAATTGAACTCTTCGTTGACCATCATCATAAAAAACATCTCCACGCAATCTTTTCTCCATTTTAATAAAAAAGCTTTTTCAAAATATCGTCCTTACTTGTACCTATTGCTGTCTCCCTCCTCAAGGAGGTAATGTGGAACAAATTGCTTCATGTTACGGTAGATGCTATTCTTGTGTCTACATTCCTTGCTGGAGTAAAACGTACCACTGGACTACAGTAAGTTTAAAGTTTTTCTTTTCCGCTCACCCAGCTTTGCAAAAAAAAAAAAAAAAAAAAAAGGGGGACCGAACCAACCGAAAAAGTGAGAAACATCGGAAGATATATAACTGGATTGACACTTGCTTAAATATATCAACTTTTATATTTTATAGACCAGCCATTAACAAGATTCAAAACAAGGAAATCCGTGGTTATTTAGAGAGTTATCTAAATTTTGGAGAATATGTGTTAGATAGTGCAATATTAATCATGAATAATTCGTCTTATTTTGAACGAAAACAATAGTATTGTGTAAATGGCTTTATAACCTGTACTCCTTTTTGATAATAATAATTGCTTGGCAACCCTACTCATGAACCATACATATTCACACAATCCCATTGAACATATTACACGTGAAAGGCGGCTTTCGGGAAAATATATACCAAGTTTTAGCTGATCACAAAAATCTTTTTATTATGCAATTTTTTTTTAAATAAAGAGAATTTGTTTTCATCAATTTTTTTTATTTACACAAGATTATTATTATTATTATTATTATTATTAATTTTTTTAAATATCTCGTACACGTTCAACTCGACCACATTCTGATAAATGATTCCCTCGATATTTAATCAAGTATTCACCATTAGGTCTTGCAGTAACAGTTTTATTGACAGGACAGCCCTAATATTAAAAGGAAGAAAAAAAAAGTTAGGAGCGATCCTCTTTATCATAACAAAAAAATTGTAGACAGCTCCGACCCGCAGCAACACACCTTCTACCAAACCAAACAAACATAAACCAAAATCCGCAAAATCCAGCCATTTCCCGTTAAGACCAGAAAAAAACAAACTAAGGGTTCAATATTTTTACCTTATTACTATTCGAACATTTGTAATAAATGCTTTTACAACCGGTCTTTTTTTGAGTTGTATTTCCGTTGTTTTTCCAAAAGTAATCATCTTGGTACGGAAAATCTCGGGTCTCCACTATTTTTGTGATGGCCTGCATCTCTCTTCGTTTTCGTGGTCGTTCCTCCTCAATTGCTTCCTTACTATTATTATTATTATCATTACTGTTGTTGTTATTATACATGGAATCTGGTGATGGGTATGAACTATAATCATGAAATCAAAATAAATGTCAGAAAATGAACCTCATTTGTATTATTTATATTTTGTTGTTGATTAAAGAAAGTATATATATATATATATATATATGAAAAAAACTTACTTTGATGGTGATGAAGGAGGAGAAAATGATGATGTTGATGACGGATATTGAACATGTTGCTGTTGTTGTTGTGGAGAAGTAGGCGGAGGAGATTGCTGAGTTCCCATGGCAACCATGGCAAATGCGGCTGAATTTCTTCTTCTTTGATGATCATTCATTATAATTGTCGTTGTTGATTCCTCACCAGCATTATCATTATTAATGACAGATGAACAAACAGAAGATAATGAAGATGTTGCAGATAATGAAGATGAATTTGACATACGTCGTTTTAATGGAATGTTATTAGATGATGAGCATGATGTTGATGAATTATTAGAATGATAATGACAATGATGAGATGATGAACATGATAATGTATTTATTGGACTAGGCTTTTCTCGGGCATAAAGATCAAGTTCTTTGATTCGTAATTTAGCTTCTTCTGCCCTTCGTTTGTCTTCTTCTACCTTACTAGCTAAGATCAATTTTAAAATTTCCGGTTGTGATTCATATTGTCGAACCAGATCTTGTAATTCAAATGATTCAGAAGATGATATTTCATCACTGGATAATGTAGATCTTCTCCTTCGCTTTTCTACTTTACTTGTATTAGAAGAAGGGAGTGAAGTAGAAAGACATTCAGAATTTTTAATAATATGTTGCATATTTTTATAAAGTAATAATAATTTTATGATTTAAGAAAATAAACAGAAAGAAAAAGGAAGATTAAATGTGAGAACAAGTTATGCAGAAATAAAAAAAAAAAGGGAAAAAGGGAAATAACAAAAAAGTAAATAAAGAGAAGATAAAGATAAAAGTAGTGGTAATGTTGATAGCAATAGAAGAAAGAAAAGAAAGAAAAAAAAGAAGTTGAGTTTTTTTTTACGGGGATGCTTATATAAGTGTGTGGTGTGTTGTAAATATGTAAAAATGTGGGGGAAAAGTAAAAGAAAAAAAAATCGTGTAATATCCATTGTTTTAAAAAGAATAGAATTTTTTCCCATGTTACATTTTATTTCTATGTTATGATAATTTATGATGGATAATATAAAGCGGCGATGATGATGATGATGATGAAAGGGCCAAGTAAAGTTCTCTGGTAATAATTTACAAAAAGGGGAAGGATGGAAACACAGTGTAGCTAATTGTGAGAGAGGAAAAGAAACTGCATTAGAAAATGAAGGTTTCAATTCCTATCATTGCACGGGATTTTCATGTGCATTTCGATCTCATTAATAACTTGTTCCGTGATCACTCTTCTTTTGCCCGTCTTTTTCTCTTGAACTACCATATACATCTTATCTTTTTTCCTCTTTTTATTATCTCTTAAGAGTATGATAAAGAAGTGTTTTTTTAGAGCATTGTACTTACCTGACATTCTAGATAAAATTTAGTGATGAAATAATTAACAGCAAATTAAAAAGTAAGAATAAAGATTTGTTTATGACTATAAATGATGATGAATCATGATTCAATTTCGGAGCATAAGGTGAATAAAGGGGGGGGGAGCGAGATTGTGAAGTTTTTTTTTTCAAAAGTGCTTTCGGAATGAGTAAAGAAAAATTATGGCGGGGACACGGAAGCATCAAGGTTACTCACGTGCATTACTCTTTTTTGAAGAGAAACTGGGCTTAATTATTATGTTTGGTTTTGCATTACCCTCGAAAACCCTACCAATTTACACATTTTACATGACAAAGCAAACTACATTCGGAGTTCATTCAAAAAAAATTGCTCCAATTTCCCAGCTTCTGCCGAGGAATCCCTTTTGTTAAAACTATCCCTTCTTTCTTTTTATTGTTTGACAGCAAGCTCATGTGATAAAATGATTCGAGTCACTTTTGCTTCTTTGGTAAATATGTAAAAAAAAAATCTCTTTTTATGATGATTATTGTTGTTATCACAGAAAATGATATTATATCCTTTTTATACTGTTTTGAAATAATAATAATATAAAAAGAAAAAGTTCATGGAAGAAATGATTCAGAAAGCCTAAAAGATTAACCCGATTATTATATGAACAAATAATAGCATGATCCGATTATATAAAACGCAGCAATAAAAAAAATAGAATAGGCAGAAGAAAAAATTTAGTGCTAGTCCCATGGAATTCATGAAATAATAAATATATATTTACCCGCGCAAAAAAAAAAAAAGAAGTGAATAAAAGATATATGTACATAATAATGAAGATCGTAAATAGACGAAACTTACAAGGGATAAAATATAATATGTATGGAAAGGGAGCATGAGTCTAACAGGACAAAGGAAGATGCTGTTATAAAATATTATTGATATTTAAAGAAGAAAAATATGGTCATATGATACATTGTAGCCTATGAAATAATAGTGGCGTAAAAAAAGCACCTTTTATATAGTTATATCCTTTTTCAGTATATATAGTGGTTCATCTTTCATGTAGATCATTTTTTTTATCTACATTGAAAAAGGTTTTTTTTTTTTGGTTTTGGTTTTCTAATAAAATGGGCTCCTTTTTTTCATCCATCTTTATCGACATAATATCATTTGTTATTCTAGTAAAGAAAAAAAAAAGATATAAATTATAGAATACTGTTGATACGATAAACACATATTTTTCTTCTCTAATCGACATATGTTTTTATATAGCCTATAGAATATAACAATTTATTTTATTTTACAAATAGAAAAAATTCTTTTTTAGGTAAAAACTCTCACCCCTTTATTGATTTATTATAGCTTCAAATGGAATTTCTTAACTTTGCTCCGATTCACTTATTGTTCTCAATATTCAATTTACACTTTAGCTTTATAAAAAATATGTATATCATCCACACCACAAAATATGTGTCTAATAAATCTTCAACCTCCTTAATATAGATAGGAACTTGTTGCCTTAAAGACTCATGTTTGTTTTATTTTCTTTTACTTAAAGAAAATGTATAAATATATTATCCACACATAATTTTTTAAAAGAAAAAAAAATATTACTCTCTTTTACTTTTCTCTCTCTTTCTTTTTTATTATTATTAAATAAGAATCACCAAATTCTACTTGTTTTTTTTTTTTTTTACTATTATTATTAATTCATTTTCACTTTTCATTTCTATTTTCAACAATAACAAATAACTTATTCGTTTATTTTAAGTTATTACTATGCAACAAAAAAAGCGTGGCCTATTTCGTTCCACGAGTCGATTATTTTTACGTGGTGTCAGTAATAGCAACAAGAATGATAATGTTAGTAACAAAAGAAAAGATTGTCATGATGATTTAGCTGTAGAAACAGCGTTAGCCAAAGCCAAATTAGCAGTACTATATGATACTTCGGGTAATATCGAAGGTGCTATTGATGCATACACTGAAACTATTGAATTACTCTCACAAGTTAATGATAAGTCATTGAATAAAATTGTAAGACTTCTTATGTTTTTTAAATACGGTTTGTTGTGTAAGAAACATATGATTGAACTCACTAATACGTGCTTGATTATTATGTTATAGCATGACACGTATGCTCATCGAATTCAAGTATTAACTAATACTACCACTACTGATGATGATGATGATGATAATGATTCTGCTGATGGTGATAATTTTGGTGATCGCAATTATATTAATGGTACTGATAAGCAAGCACAAGAACAACGAGAAGAGCAGCAGTATGTGTTGAATGTTACAATTGATCCAACTCCGTCGTTATGCATGAGCAGGGAAGAGTCCGAAATTTCCCAGCCATCTACTCCGTCAGCTTCCTCCATTACCGATCCATGGGTCATTCACCATTTACCATCCACATCAGTATCCTCATCAACTACTACGAGAACTTCAACTTCTTCTTTTTCATTAAGTAGTACAACAAGTAACAATGATCTCTCAACTGTTATTGAAAATGAAGAACAAAAGGCAAAGGAACATGACCAGTTGTTTGAATTCAGCAATAATGATGAATTTTATTTCAATTTACCAAAAACAATAACCGCCTCAAGTTTTCTTAACGATGATATAATTGACGAACAAGTTAACAACAATAACGATAACAGCGACTTTCATAGTATTGATATGAATGCTAATGTGCAACAACCGCACCATCAACAATCATCATCGTCTTTTTATTGGACCTTGATGAAACGATTAAAACAAAGTATGGTTCAAGGTGGATATTTAACCGATAGGCTGTATGTACCCAAACAATTATGGTATAATCAACAAGCGAATCACCATATTTTACCCAATATCGATCATAAATTAGCATTAACAGAGCATTTATTGGGTGTCTTGAAATCACTCAAACAACATCAATACCAAAAGATGGATACGATGAGAATATTCGTGACATTACAATTACTGGAAGAAACATTAATCAAATCATCTGACATAACGTCAATTTCTTCTTCTACTACTAATAATGCTGTTACTTTTACAAACATAAATACTACGAATACATCAACAACATATCTTCCTTCTCAAACATCTACAATCCTCAATGCTAAGGCGAAAAAATGGCGGGATTCTATTAATCGCCAGGTAATAAAACTTAAAATGGGAAATTAATCTTCATATTTGTTTCAAGGACTAATTTAATATGGTTTACTATTTTAGATACAAGCTGCTACTGCATGGAAAAATAACAGGTTTGTCGATCGTATACGATCTGAACATAGTACACCCAAAATGATGTAAGTTACATATTATAATATATAGCAAACATTGAAATGAAAATATAGTCTGGACTCACCTTTCTTTTTTTTTTGATCATAATAGAGATGATCGTTATCATATGTATATTCGTACTTTAATCAAACTTTTCTCTGCAGCTCAGATTCTCGGTATGTTATTATATTGTTATTATATAAGTTGAAAAACGTTAATAAAAATAGGCTTTCAAGTACTATATATAGATATACTAACTACTAAATTATTAATTAATGTATTAGACCAATGGCATACTGAACTAACTACAATGGATCATAATACATCATCAACCATACATCAACAAATTATCTCAAAACTTGAATTATGTGCAGATATGTTGGGTCATGTTGTTTGCACCAATGTATTAGAAGATTTCAAGTTATTATGGGAATCGTGGGTCACTCGGGGAGATCAATATATGAACGATTGACTGATTCCAATAGCATATATAAAGTTCTTTTTTTTTTAATATTAATAATTGTTATCAAATTTGTATAATGTATAGTATATATAATTTTATGTGTGTACACAATATATAGTTTATATCCACTTCCTTCTTTGCCTTCACCCCAAAAAAAACAAATAATTAAGCTTTCTACGTTATCGCATTTATGTATATCTTATATCTCACAATCCCTTTCTTTACAATAATAAAATATAATAATAATAGTAATAACAATAGCAATAAAACTAAAAGGGGAGGGAAAATGTCCAAATTGTAAATTGATTTATAAAATATATTTTGTTCTTATAATTACTGGTACTATTTACGTGATGTTCCACCAAATCCAGCTGCTGTCGATTTACGTGGTGCTACTCGACTAGTATGACCCGTTGCACGCATAAAATGATGTTGTGCACTACTACTCGTAGTGTTGTTTGAGTGATTCAATCCATTACTACTGGAACCCGTTGTTCGTGAGTCATTACTGTTACCGTTACTATTTCCAGAAGAATTTCCACCATGATGACCACCAGTAGATGTTGATGTTCCGTCTCGTTTATTTAATAATCCACTGCTTGTACTAGAACCACCGCCTAATTTCGGATTGGTGTTATTTATGCCACTGTTATTAGATCCCCCAGTAGTACTATTACTGGTGTTGTTGTTATTGGTCCCATTTGTAAGATTATTACTGCTATCCTCACGATAGAAATGGAATGAAGGATCGCCTATTAAAAGATTGTGTTGATTAGTCAGTTAATTAGTTTATCATAATTTTTAATAATACTAATTTATAGGATGATTAAAAAAAAGATGAAAAGCTTACTATTATAACGTGATCTTCTGGATCGACCGTTATTGCTACTTCGAGGTATATTCTGCATTGCTTGTTTTCTTTGACGTTCATGTCTTGATTGGACTGCTTTAAAATGCTGTAATAATTCTTGAAATTTGATACCATCGTCATTGGTTTTAGATGATTTACTACTAGTTCCTCGTTGTTTTGTAGTGGATGGTTCTGGCGGCGATGAACTATTATATATATTCCATTAGTTTAAATATCCAACATTTTGACGGTCTCTTTCTTCTTTCAATTTTGTTTTACCTTCTATTCGGCATCATATGAAAGAATCCCAAAGAAGAAACACTACTTAATCGATTTCGTAAGGTTGAAAATGCAGATGATTGTGGCAATAGCATTAAGATACCATAAAGACATTTAAACAAATAGGGGTGCTTTTCAGGTTCAAGTAATTGTAACCGTAAATCTATTAATAATCATCATTTTTTATAAGAATATGAATAATTTTTTTTTTGTTACTTTAAAAATAAACAAATGACAATAAATAAATAAAAATGATTACTTACAAGTAAATACAGGTGATTCAAGTAATTGTACTAACTTGTCAACTTGAATTAACATGCTTACTGTGATTTCCAATTCGGCACTTATTTGTTTATATTAACTTCTCATTCTCCTTATGTTTAATTACATATACTAAAAAAAATGACAAAGAAATAGAACTTACAAAATTTGAAGCATGTTAGCAGCATGTTCATATGCTTGAGCTAATAAACATAATGAGAATGTTGCTACTGCATTATGACACCATGATCGATATAATGTAATAAATAATCTTTGTCCATCCTTTAAAAATAACAATAAATTAAATATTATCCTACTAATATATTGATTATCAAATTGTTATTTGTCTTTTACCTTATGATCCAAATTACGTAAACGTTTCCTTAAATCAGATAATTCAGATGCTGTGATAAGGATCAAGTTGAGATTTTGGACCATAATACTAGCAAATTCTAAATCCTATAAATTTTTGCATACAATCGTTTAGTTGGCATTCTCCTTATCATCGCTTCTTATGAATGATAATTACCTCATCATTACCAAGAATATCCGCAATCGTTGTATATATCCGTTCTGGATCCAGACTAAGACACAATTGTCTAATAATTAAACTACCTCTGGATTCAAGTAATCGACGATCCGTACTGAATAACGATAATAAATTGGTCATAAAATGGCGAAAATATTCATGATTGGAATGAGATGATATTTGTGCCAAAAGTTGTAAATCTCTTCGAACCACCTAAATAATTTTTTTTAGTAAATGTAATTTTAAATGAATTATTGGGTATCACTAGTTAAATCCAATATATAGATGTTATTACCTCTTCTGAAGAGTCCGATAGTGTTTTTAATAATGCTGGGAATGTTCCATCATCTGATGCTAAAATCTAATATATGAACTCAAACAGGATAAGTATATTAATCGTTTTTTTTTTCACCTGTTAATATAAAAATAGTAATATAATTTTTACCTTTGTAGGTGCTTTTTTATGTAACATCAAAAGCCATTCCAAACTTGCAACTCTTGTTTCTTCATTTTCATTTAAAAATTGAAGCCGAAGGTTAGATACTGTTGTTTGATAATCAAATGGTTCTTCCTCCACTGATCTCGAATGATGTTGATGATCTTGCATCGATGGATCAATTGCATCGTCTGATCCTCCTTTTCCTAATGTTGTTGTGACATTCTCCTCCGTTGTTGCTACTGTTTGTGATGTTGATTTCGGTGGGATAGGTGAACTTGCTTTCACTGCGATCGTTGTCGTTGATGCTTCCAAAACTAATTTTTGTAAATTTTTATTTGTCTCTATGGCTGTATTTTGAATTACAAGTGTCGGATGAGCCAAGCAAGGTAATACAGCTAATATAATTTTTGGTGTGAATTGAATCACCACGTCTTTAGCAATTGAGATAAATTCATTGATCCACTGTAATGCTGTACGTTGAATATCTTCTTCAGTGGATGATAAGTGTTTTACCAAGGTTTCCACAATTCGATCATATTGAACAATTACACCTTGACCCGGTACATAGGTTCCTTTCCCGAAATTACTACTACTGTTTGTTTCTCCTGCTCCTTCTTGTCCTTCCTCGTTATTAATAATGTTACTGCTGTTTGAAGTATCGTCAATAAAAGTTGTATGGCTTTCACTTGGGCCATGGAGATGACGAACAGCAGCAGCTTGTTTAATCTCTTGTAAAAATTCACCCAACAACACACTTGTAGCAACACGTACATCGTGACTTGTATCACTAAGACAATTCAGCAGACCATCCAGAAATTCAGGCAAGAAAGAAACAAGTTCAAGGTCAGGGATGGAATCCAATACAGAAATCCAAGAAACGAGGTATTGTCGAGTAAACGAATTCTTCACATAAATTCGTTGACTCAAGACAGGAATGAAACGTGGCAATGAAAAGGCAGTGTTGCGTGGCAATGATCTAGGTACTACTAAGTTGTTGGTTTCTTGTTCAGATTCTGGAGGATTGTACGGGTCTTGATGCGGTGATACGTACGTCGTGGATAATTCGGAAACAATGTCCTTGATTAATCGATCCAATAAATCGGCACCATTTTTGACTGTTAAGGTTGGATCTGCTGCCAACTAATATAATATAAAGAGAGGTTGAGTTGAGTTGATATGGATATTTATATGGATCGATATTGCTACTATTAACTTACTTTACATAGAGCATCAAAAATACTATTAAAGAATCTTAAAACTTCTCCTTTTGCTACTTTTGCAATATTATACATGCTTTCACATGCATAGTAACGTACTCGTGAATCTTGGTGGCTGAAACATGACAGGATTGGCGGAACAATGATATCAAGGTAAGGTGCAACAGCCTAAATATCCAATCACAACAAACTCCTTGAGAAATCCATATAGGTATTTATTTATCCATATCTATATATGTCTATATATATATAAATATATTGGTATCCCTTTTCTTTTTCTTACCGGACCTAAAGCGATTGCTGTTGCTGCTAAGCCAATCAATCCTCCGTTACGTGCATTTGAATTATTAGAATATACAAAGTCTTGTACAAGTGTATCAATTATTTCAGTAATGTGAGCAGGCGTAGTTTCGTTATCTCGTACAAGTCTAATGTTGTATACACGTCAATATGAATAATAGAAATAGAGACCAATTAATTAATTGTTATAATTATTATAAATTCATTTTATTGTTATTATTACTTTTCAATCTCTAAAGCCGCTGATTTGCGTTTATCATATATTTTATCAGTAAGTCCTCGTACAAGATGGGCCGAGAATAAAGTGAAGTCCATTACTTGTTAAGTTGAAGAAGAAAATATATAAAAGCTGTTGTTCTCGCGATTTGATAATAATAAAAAGAAAGAAAAAAGAGGAAGACAAACAAAGTGTGTGAAAGGGTAAGAGAAATGAAAAAAAAGGAGGGTGCGAGTGACGGAATAATGCACCACACCAATCTCTATCATCCAAGGGATTCGGTGAGTGTGTGTGTAACCTCCCAATGTAATTATAAACTTACTAACCGAAGTTTATGCGACAAGTGGCCTAAAGAGATATCAGAACAGTGAGACAGTATATCTGGCGTGAAATAACAAACATTTCGAAGCTTTATATTCATGAATAAACGTTGGAAGTATTTGCTACAGGTTGTCGTACGCTTAAACTGTGATCTGACACACCAGCAAGAAGGGGAGTAACCATGATGGTGCAAAAGATACCCCAAATAACAAACCTCCTCTTATCTATAAATCATTTACTATTACCTTATCAAACAGTAATCATTTTTCAAATGAAAAAAGGAAGGACTGAGGTGAAAGAAAGAAAAAAAAATGTTATTTTTATTGTAACAAATGGTAAGGAAAAATACCTATGCAGTATCTGATTGATCTTTTAAAATATAAATACCGAAAATGGTAGTGTTGCTGTTGATGCCGAAAATATTGTCAATACTGGGACCATCGTTACTGAATATGCAAAGGTACCCCATCTTCTTTGTTTACTGTTTGGCAAGACAGTGTCATTAGATCTAGTGTAACAATAAGCCGTTATTTGTTTTCATATAGATCTAGAAAAGCACACAAGACTTGTTAGCAAATTATTATTATTTTAAAAAAACATGATAAGGGTGAGGAGAGAGAACAATGAATTTTTAGTATAATAGTATATTGCATTGTATCGATTAGTAAGGTTTTGCGTGTTCTAATTTGAATGAACAAACTAATCATTTTTTTCTTTAATCTTTCATTTTCAAAATAGCCCTCTTCACTCGTATGTCTCTAATAATGATGTCAATACTAGTATGCAAGTTGTAGCATTTTTTGGGCCAGAAGTTTAAGTAATATCAACAAGCAACGGGTCAATGTGCTGTATGGTTATTTTTCGTCAAAATCAAGTTAAATTACCTGTGTGGAATTTTTTTGTGCGTGTGTGTGCATATATGAGTACGTAATAATTAAACCAGCACTCTTAATTTAATAAATTAGTTTCGCAAGACAAGAAGATACGTGGTTGTTAATAAGCTTATTGTTATTTTTAGTTCGTTTATAATACATATCCTCATCAGTATTGTCCATGATTTTGTACGGAGGCATACACTATTACATAGTATTTGGCTTAATGAAATCGGACCACTAGGATGGTTTGTTAGTTTAGCATTAAAATTTTTTAATTCAAGCATAGGTCACGTAACTGCATAAATGTTTTTATTTGTCTCCTTTTTTCTTTTTCCTTTGATATTTGCTACTAAGTATCATTGTTATTACCATTAACTGCACATAACGTGATCGGAATGCTACCGAAAAATTAAAGTATGTTCAGCATTATTTGATGTACGTATCCACATTCTTGAAGCTTAATATATAGCTTTCAAAGGTTGAAACATCATTTCACTTCCTCTTTTAATTGAGACATAAATATATGCTGCATTATATTATACGAATCCACTTATTTTTTTATTAATGTTCTTAACATCAACTCGACATGTACAATTGATAACAAGAGTATATTGTTTATTACATACAAAAACAAAAAAAGAAAAGACAGTTAAAATTGTTTGGGGAAACAAAGAGGGCCTGGATGGCCTCCCCCATAGACCATCAACACTTGAGTTCCAAAAACAAATGGATCGCCATTATAGGCAACAAATTCCGCTTTACGATCTTGTCTCAATACACCCACCGGCTTCATATTTTCGGGTCGATTTAAGTTAAACATGTCAGCCAAATTCCAAGTCACTAATCCAACAGCTTGCTCTGTAGATAGTTGCTTATTATGGGCTAAATTCCATCCAGCCTCCCAAATTAAATTACGTCCATTGCCATCATTTGTATCTGTACTTGCTAGACCGACACGTACACCACGCCGGACTAAAATATCCAATACTGTTTCGGAAGTCATTGGTGGACCTGCTAAACAAAGACGTTGTTGCCATGTAGATGGGAAACATCGTGCAGGTTTTAATATTACAGGAATATCTATAGCAGCTAAATGATCCACAACAAGATGGGATTCAGCACCACCTAAAATAATGAATTGAACGCTGTAGCCTTGAGCGAGGAATTGTCGCTTCATTTGAATAATGGAGGCGATTTCATCCTTGTCATCGGCTTCAACAACAACAGGAATTTGACCTTGTGCTGCACGATAGAAAATGTTGTCATTGTTCTTGTTTGTAGGTGAGCTGAGAAGTTCACGAATGGTAGCAATTTGTTGAGATACAGTGAGTTTGCCTAATATTTTTTCCCAAAATAGATAAGTTATATACAGGTATAATGTCGCTGTCATTCTTTTAATGTAAATTTTATACACATACCTGAATGGGTAATTGCAAAATGAATAGCTGCTTCTTCGTTTACAAATGTATCATTCGAATCAAGGACTTATTAAAAATGAAAAAAGAATCAATAAACATATCATATAATGACATTAGTATAAGAAACAGGACTATTTGTCAACTCACATGTATTCTTAACACCTGTTCTAAAAGCAACGGATACACCAGCTAGTAGATTAGATTCGATAAAAGGTTGAGAAACAGATGCAGTAACACCTGCCTTGAATGCTTTTTGAATGTGTAAGCTATTCAATTTTACACCATCCACAGCACGAATAATTCTTTCTGCAAGATCTGGACTAGTAACGTCGTTTTCTGCATTTCCATCCAATGTACTTGATTCGGATTGAATTTCACCAAGACCTAATGGTACACCCGTTGATACGAGGCCCTATATAATATGATTAACAGTGTGTAAATTTTATATTTTTATATTCTTATACACTATCAAAAGTTTATCCTTCGAAACTATGTAAAAGTGAAAGTTTAGTTACTTAACTGGAATTACAACAGCACCACCCATTTCGAATACCGGACTTGATGATGGCCATTCCACATGATCGCGGTCGCACTCTTTACCAGCACATAACACTTGTCCATCCTTCACAATAAGATAAACTGATCCATTATATGTTTGACCAGGGCCCATATATAATGAACTAATGTTCCGCAAAACAAATGAATCTGTGTCTGGTGAACAAGCTTCATCTAATATAACGGGATTATCTAATCCATGATCTTCAAGTCTCATTGTTCCAAGTGATGGTGAAGGAAGCCAATGATTCATTTCTTCTGATATATCCATTTCTTCGATTTCTTGATGTTCGAGGACATTTAAAGTTGATTTTTGATTATCTTTTTCTACGAGTTCATCTACATGTTTTGTCCACGAAACTTGATAATCTAATTCAATTCCATCCACAATCACTGTTTTAGGCCGAGCACCAAGTCTAAGTGGGTGGCGTTCCCAAATAACGATATCAGCATCTTTACCGGATTCAATGCTATATGTGCATATGTAAAAAAGATTTGTGTGGGTGAGATCATGAGGTTTTGTGGATAACATATTTTTAGTAGTAAAAAAAACTACACTCGACTTTTCCAGTTTAACGGCTCTTTTTTTCATCTACCTTCCAACACGATGACCAAGACCTAATGAATTAGCCGGTACAGTGGTTAATGCAGCTAATGCTTTATGTTCATCAAATCCGTAATGATATGCTTTTTGTGACTCGTGTAATAAATCCCTCTAATATATAGATACCAATAAAATCTGAATAAAAACCTTGAACAGTCATTCTTTTTTGATATATATGATATTATTAAATACTAACCGCATTCGTAACAGGATGATCACTCTTGAATGCTACGGGAATACCAGCTTTTGATAAAATTTTGGGTGCATTGACATTTTGGTCCATGGCTTCATGCTTATATCCCCACATGTCTATTATGGAAAGACAAGATAGTAAGAAAAATTATTATTTTTTACAATATTGTCAAAAAAAAGCATTGTTAAACCATTTATTAACTTACCAGCAAACGTGGCTACTGTAATGTTTGTCTTTGCACGCTTCAATACTTCAGGAACTTGCCAGGCACTCAAAGCATGATGAAAAGCTGCAATTTCAAAATCAAATTCAAGTGAGTGTTGAACCATGGCTTCAAGATCTTGAGGAAGGTAACAATGAACATTTAATTTGATTTGATGTCTTAATAATGCAACAAGACTTTCCAATTTTAGTGATTCTGGATAAGGTTCTGAAAGACGGGTCATTTTATCTTCATCCACGTTATTTTCATCTAATGTCTTGTTGATACGACGTGCAGCGTCACACCAGTCATCTTGTTGTCGTTTCAAAGATTGAGCTTCCTCAAATCGGTGTCGGAACAGGTAAGCTTCACCCATGCCTATAATTAAGTCGATCGACGTTAGATTTAATGCATTTGAATAATAATATATATAACATACATATATATCAGTAAGAAACAAAATTGTGATAATAATTATTTACGTGTTAAGGGCATTCGGTTCAAATATTGCCCATAATAGGTTTTAGGGTTTTCACCACAGGCCATTTTCATGTATCTCCAGATCTTTTCATTATCTGTTTCTTCATTGACGCCTGCTGTAACTAACATGTCTTGATTAGACAATGTTGGTACTGGACGTAGTTTGATAACAGCAGCTTCGCCGCCCATTAAATTGCCTGAACCTGGCAAAACTAATGTAGTTGTAACACCACCACTAGATATTATCTTGACCGCTGGGTCACTCGGGTTAATGGCATCAATGACTCGAACCTAATATATAAACATGAAGCGTTTTTATTTTGTTTGGATAAGCTTGTTATTTCCTTTTTTTTTAAAAAAAAAAATTACATCATCACTATCGCTGTTCTTTCCTTACATAAGGAGTTGTCGGATGTGTCATTTCATTTTCATCTGCTGTAGCATCTAAGTCAGGTAAACTAGCCGCCGTTGCGTGAGTATGCATATCAACTATGCCAGGACTGACGACACGACCTTCTGCGTTAATTACTTTTACATTTTTTTCATCTGTAGAAAGATCATGACCCACTTCGAGAATCAATCCATCTTTAATCAGAATATCACCACCATCGAGATAACGATCACCCAACCAGACATATCCATTTTTGATCAATAATGTAGTGTTCGTAGGACCGCGTGGATTTCTTTGTCGTCTTGGCAACTCCTCGTCTGTATCTTGTTCTTCTCGCTGTTTCTGGGTTAGTTTTTGCTGCTGTTGCTTAGTGATTTGTTGACATTGAGATAAGCCATATTTAAATGACGCGTACGAAATTCCTGGAGCGATGACGGACGCACTATCACTGCCCCAGAGATTTTGAGTGTCAACATTTTGAAACGTACTGTATTCGTCATGGTTTGGTATTTGTGAGCTCAAATAAATACATGTAATCCCAAATACTGCTAATGCTGTACCAATAAGCCCGTAATAACGACGTGTTGCTTTTTTCTTTACTGTTGCTGTTGATGGGAAGTCGTGATCAAGTAATGGCTTATAAGCATTGTCAATGGTTGGTAAGCCTCCACCACTTTGATATCTTGTCATTGGTGAGTAGAGAAGGCTAAAAAAGCACAGTAACAGAAAAAGAAAAGAGAAAAGAGAAAAGGGGGAAAAAAGAGGGGGCGCGTGTATGTGTGTTTGGTGTTACCAACACGCAATACTGGATTGTTTCGCATAATATCAATCCAGTTATCTCTATGATGGTTTTTTTTTAATGTCCCCGAGATATCAGTACCCGAATAAGGTAAAAATTACTCTGTTTGATATTGCAAATAACAAATAGATCGTTTGAATTTCAATACTGTTGTTTCTTGATAAATCTATATAGACTCGCTTGTTATTCATATATATGATACCAGCTGGACCTTGTCACCCATGTATGTTTTTTATTCTTCTTTAACAGTAGCAATAGTAACTAGTAAAATTGTTCACAGAAACAAAAAAGTAGTGCTATCCACTAAGTTTTATTATATATTATATTAATCAATTACAAAAAAACCTATTTTCGTTAGCATATAGAGTTTCTGGGTCAAAGTCTTTTATAAAGGAAAGAGTGAAAAAAAAAAATTCCTGCACCCCTTTTCTCCGCTTGTGTGAAAAAATAAAATGTTTCGACAACAGATTGCACGTCGATTTCACGCGTTGGCAAGTTCAAAACATTTTAATATTACACCTGAAATCAAACATGCCATTGCAAATAAAAGTCCAGTTGTTGCATTAGAATCGACTATTATAAGTCATGGTAAAATTCAGATAAACGGGTTGGGATGGAGAAGGTGTTGTTTTAGCATGTTAAAAATAAAAGAAGGCCAAAACCGAGCTGTTTATTTATTAGTGAGAAAATTAACATGATAAGTAATATGAATAATAGGTATGCCATATCCACAAAATGTTCAAACTGCACGAGATGTTCAAGATATCGTTCGTTCTCAAGGTGCTATCCCTGCGACCATTGCTATATTGGATGGTCATGTGCACATAGGTAAATGGAACTTGCATTTTTTCAGCGTTTGATAGATGGGTGATGTAATGGATGAATGATACGAACAGCTTAAATGCATTTTTTTTTAAAAAAAAGGCTTGGAAGATCAAGAGTTGGAGCAACTGGGTAAAATGGGACACCAAGCACAAAAAACATCAAGAAGAGATTTAGCACTTGTACTTGCAAAAGTAAGCTCGTTAATTAATTATAACAAACGAAAGAAAGAAATTGTCAAATAACAAAGATATATAACCATAAATATCTTAATGCATAATAGAGAGGATCAGGTGCGACTACTGTTGCTAGCACTATGATTCTTGCTCGAGCAGCTGGAATCCCTGTATTTGTTACTGGAGGTATTGGTGGTGTACATCGTGGGGCAGATCAATGTAAGTTTGTATATAAGGTTTAGTAAACCCATTTATCTACTGGACCATTTGTTTCTCCCTTTTCCTTTTACAGAATTGACAATATATTATAACAGCATTTGATATTAGTGCCGATTTGACAGAGTTGGGCAAAACACCCGTCGCAGTTATATGTGCAGGCGTAAAAAGTATTTTAGATGTTGAAAAAACACTTGAAGTCTTGGTAAGTCTATTTAACAACAGCATAAAATTTGTATAATTGGTACAGTAATGATATTCAAAATTAAATTTGCTTATTTCTTTATCTTTGGTATAAAAGGAAACACAAGGTGTATCAGTTACAACAATTGGTAAAAGCCAGCGATTTCCTGCATTTTATACACCTGATAGTGGATTTGATGTACGTATTAATATTATATATGTATCTTCTTTTAGGCGATAAAATCGAACAAAAGCTTACTTTGAAAGAGATTTATCATTATGTAGAGCCCAAGCCGAGTAGATGATCCATCAGAAGCTGCCAATATTATATGTAAGTTAATAAACAGTGTTCTATTCTAATATACATTTTTTTCGATGAACTAATAATAACTATTCCCAACTTTTACATTTATATTCAGTTGCGAATCATACATTAGAGTTAAATAGTGGGATGGTTTTTGCTGTACCTATACCAGAAGATCAGGCTGCTGATACACAATCCATACAACGATTTATTGATATCGCTATTGCTGAAGCAAGGTAAGAAAGATGTGGGAAAGAGATGTTGCTTTTTCTTTGATAAGTGCGGGATCTAATGTGATCCATGGTATTATATATATTATCAGGTCTAATGATATCAGTGGTAAAGATGAAACTCCATTTTTATTGAAACGTATCGCAGAGCTTACGAAAGGCGAATCATTAGCAGCAAGTACGTAATATATAATATAGGGAGAAAGAGAGAGAGAAAATATTATGAGAATCATTCGTGTACGCGCATTTTACTAATAAAATCCCAATGATGACCATGATACGGTGTCGATCCTATTATAATAGATATTGCCCTTGTTAAGAATAATGCCAAAGTGGGAGCCAAAATTGCCGTTGAGTTAAGCAAACGTGTAGCTGAAAATAATATTAATTCTAATATATGATTTGATGCATATGTAAAATAATGTTCATATATTGATTATTATAGTTATTAGAGTCCATATCTTACTGTGTAGTGCACCATATTACAAATAATCACTACTGGATGATGACATGATAAACCAGTGATCAATTTTATTTTATTTTATAAAAATGAGCAATTTTTTGTAGCTTTTTCCTATTTTTTTTTTTGGTTGACATTCTTCTTTATCAGTAGTGGGTAGCTATCACGGACCAATTGTTTCTTCAAATAATTTTACGTAAAGACCCTTATGGAACCGTTGACAATGTGTCTATGGGTATACTATTTATGGTTCTTAAATATCAACATGACTTCGATGCTGAAAAGGTCATCTATGAATATATATCGAAAAAACTTGGATTTATGGACGACTACATCCTTTTTCACAGTAATAATATCATGACACCATCATCATCATCATTTTTTTGGTACCGATAATACAAAGCAGCAACAGCAAAAGGAATTCTTGGCAAGAAATATATCTCCAGACCCTCACTTTCTGATGCCAAAGCTACTTTATTACAAAATGCAACTGACGTAGTCATAATCAAATACATACACTTTTCATTGATGCTATGCTTTGTTTTATCCTGATTTCTTCTTGGATCGTATTATTTCAACTTATCGTAGTGAGTATAGCAATCTTTACATTTTGATTAGTGTAATTCATTCTTATGCTGATTCCAACAACTTCGAATACCTTCCTCATGGTCTATTATACTTACTCTGAAATTGATTTGAAAAGGGGGTTATTGCTATTGGAATATGGTTCTGAAAGTGGTACAAAACTCCATTGAGTTACAACAAATAAGCATTGAACAGTTGTTAAAAAGTTTTGTTTGGGTGTCACAGAAGATTTTACTTAATTACAATTTAAGCCGTCCAAGGATGCATCACAGATCATATCTGCACAAGGAAAGAAGAATAAACAACCATAACAACCATAACAACACCTTTAGCAACAATAATAGTTTTATTATAGCTTTACATTATCAATCTCAGTTACTACGTTTTGCATTTACAGTGTTTTCATTTTTGCATGCATACACATCGTTATATATATTGCCATATAGTGCCATTATCTTTACCAAAAATCCCAACAAAAAAACTATCTCGAGCTCATAGGACTGTGCGTAAATGAGAAGAAACGTGTAAAAAAATCTCATACGTACTTGGGAAAAGAATACAAACCACTGCTTTATTTCTTTTGGTAGTTCGATACGTCTGTTCAATATACACACAATGATGTAATTTTTAATTGGCAGTTAATAATTATAATTCTCTTCTATATTAACAGGAACTGGAAAAATGATGACAATAATAATAATAATAATAAAATGATGACAAAATGGTAATAGCACATGTAAAATAATTGCTAATTTCGTATATAAGATATTGCCAATTATAACTCTGTGATATTGAGTATTTTAACAAAACGGGGGGAAGGGGTAAAATTCTTTGAGAGTTTGTCATATATATTTAATAATAATTTAGAAATTAGAATAAAGTTATTCTTTTACGTACAATGACATCTACAATGACGTGCGTATATTTTTTTTCTGCTCTGAGTCATGGGGTTGGTTAAGAAAATGATGTAGACGATGGATATTAGAGTTGGGTACTTGGTATTAGTCATTAATATATAAAAGGTTACTATATTGTTATCAGTCCGAAGTATATTGGGTTTAGCCATGATACGTACCCTCTTTATTCTTTTATTTTAAAATGACGGGGCATAAAACATCATTATACAATTTACTCGATCCTTTATTACAACATCTGGGATAAAGGGACAATATTATGCACAGCAAACGCAAAAATACTACTATTACGTGAATATTTTTAGAGTGAAGGATATGTAAGTATTCAACTTGGTCCTACTTATACGTAAACGATAAGAATGTTAGAGTAATTATCTACGTATCTTATCTTATTACCATTAAATATTATTAAATACGTAGCAGTAATTATGGAAGAAACGTCTATAAATCATGTTATGTAAAATTTTTTATATTTTATCTATAATGTGTTAAATTCTGTGAGAATACATGGCCTCAGTAGAACTACAAGACTAATGACAAGACTGTACGTTATTCTTATAATTAATGACTTTTATACATTATAAAAGAAACCTACTTTATATATGTAAAGGTATTACGAGCTATTTTTTATTTTTTGAACAAAGTTGTAATTTTAACAAATCATTAATTACCCAAGGTACTACAGATAGTGGATACGTATATCATTCAATTAAAAAATAAATGACGTAATTATATGGATAATAATTCAGAGAGGTGCTACGAAGGTAGTGAATTTGTGATAGTAATTTTTTAAATAGGAAGCATTTTGCTTTTAATGAGAGTTTTGTGTATGTATGTGTGTGTGTGTGTGTGTGTGTGTGTGTGTGTGTGTGTGTGTGTGTAAAAGGAATGTTATGTTATGTCTGGTTTTTTTTTCTTTTTAGAAAAGTATATAAAAAAGAAGGAAGTAAAAAAGATAAAATAGAATACTGTATTAATATTAGTTTTCGGTGGGGTACCTTTAATTTTGCAGTAGTAGTCGGACAACACTGGAAAATATCCGCACAACTGACCGGATTTACCGAACATTACTAACTATAAAAGGTGCTTTGTGGTACTGCTTGCGGTAGTTTGCAGTAGTTTGCAGTATTAAATCATTTTTGCAGTACTATTCTTGCGGTAGTTTACATATGTGCTAAAGAAAAAAAGAAAAAATAATTTCTATCAACTGTTTCTCGTCATTTTCGATCATTATATTTGAACCCTTTTTTTTGGCCAGCAATAATAACTATATTGAGTGTTTCTTTGCTATCGCCTTGGTTTAAAATAGCTTGATTTTAAATAGTACATTATATATATTATTTTGTTGTTCCCAATTTGTTTTAAAACATATTTAAATTAATCTTTTGATACATTTTAATTCATAATTTATTAGTTCTAGAGTTGCTATATTATTGCCATAAATACATATATTGAACAGTATACAGTACAATACTGACATTAGTAATATCATTATTAATTAAATAAAGAATTATGTTGCTATATATGATGAAAAAGAATCTCAATATATAAAGTTGCATAAAACAAAAGAAGCGCCAAAAAAAAAAATCAAAGTCTTGAAGCAAAACCTTTCTTTTTACTGGATTCAATTATTTAACTATTCAATAAGGCAATGGATTATGCAAACGCTCTACCTATTAAGCCATTTGAACCTTTGACTTTAATTAATTATATCAGATCATTGACACCGGACTTCTTTTCTCATGTTTCTCCTTTTGTTGTTTAATAACATTTCCTCTTTAATAAATGTAATTCTAAAAACATAAGAAGAAAACAAACTTTTTGCTTAATAAAATACTTTGTCTACATATAATATAAAAGTACATAGTAGATGTAGTCAATTATATCTATATTTGTGTGTATGTTTTCTAGAAGCTAATTAATTTGATAATAATTTATGAGCCTCAAAGCTGGTGAGCATATCACAATAGTATAAAAAAAAAAGGCGGGGTTACTTCTAAAAATTTTAGGGTTGTGTCACTTTCTTTTTTTAGTATATAGCTGAATACGTAGTATTTTTCAAAAAAGTAACTTCATAATATACAATGTATTTGCTGAACTGATAAAGATCAAAATTTAAGAGATTAATATTAAATATTAAGCTCTTGATTTATTAAATGTATATTATTCATAAATTTATGATTCCATAACTATTTAAAAAAATACTGCAATAATACTATACAAAAACAAGTGTAATATATAATTTTATAGAAATCATTACTGCAAACAACTACTGCAAAGTACAGCATAGTACTGCAAACTACCGCAAGCAGTACCGCAAAACACCTTTATAGTTAGTAATGTTCGGTAAATCCGGTCAGTTGTGCGGATATTTTCCAGTGTTGTCCGACTACTACTGCGAAATTACCTAAGTCCTTTTCGGTGTAACGAGATTCATCCCAATACTCTTTCAGTAAGCAATTATACCATTGGTTGCCAACACGTGCCCAGCCGTTTGAATCAAATGTTAGATCTTGTGTAGATGATGTTGATGATGATGTTGATGATTCTGGTGGTTGTGGTATTGATGATGTTGAGGAGTGGAATGCTGCTAATAATTTTTCACTAAAGGGATGGATAAATGTCCATAAAGGTTTGAGGGTTTACGCCAAATAGCTTTTTCTGGTGGAGAATAGGTAGTATCACGTTGTAATAAATGATGAATTGTTGATAAGGCTTCGATGCCTTTTGAAATATTGTGTTGTTTTTTAATTTTTGATAAGAGAAAATCACCGGCTCTGTACATATCATTACTCCATGAGAATAAATCCGTAACAACTTTAATAATACCATCCAACTCATTAATTGTTGTAGGAAGTACAATATTAAATCGTTTTAAAACAACGTACAATCAATTACCACATAAATGTATGGTATTCAACTGAGCAGTTGAACCAGATGATTGAAATTGCCGAGCCAAGCGGTCTACCCATTCATCATCAGTGCAATGTTCCAAGATACAATCTAAATCGTCTTTTGATTCTCTATTCACCTTTGCCCGATCACTCATTATCTTGTCATCGTCATCCATTTTCGCCATCTCCCCATTACATACATCATACTCCTTTCCATCATAATCTATGATAAATCGAACATCAACTTTAAATCCAACGACATTACTTGATTCTGGGTATTGTTCTTGCGTCTCAAGAAACGCAGATTTCACGAAAACTGCGAAAAAAATTCATTTTTGAAACCCCCTAATGGTAACCATATGTTTCCTAAGTAGTAGTATTCGGTTACGTCGATTGTAGACCTTTTTTCAAACAAATAGCTCGTTTCATCCAAAGGACAAAGAATAATTTGTAAGCCTTTTAAAAGCATGTGCAGTGGCACCTGTAAATAGTACAGTTTTTACACAAGTGATGCAGCGGTGTGATTGAAACTTGGACTGTAAAATTAAAACCATGGACACAAGGCTGTAAAGTTACAGTTTTTTTTTAAAAAAAACCATCGGTGCACTGGCTCTAAGGGTTGAAATATGGCGGGATCGTTAATATATTTAGGATAAACTTGGTAGATACAGGTAATTCCGGAGTCTATTTTTCTTGTTTTCTTTATTTTCTCACATACTATAGTCCAGGTACTTAATAATTGTTTTAGAAATGAAATGGTTACGATTGTGTGTTTGTTTCGGTATGCTTCGATTATTAAGTTCCATTTTTCAGTAGTAAAATACAACTGTTGTGAAAATAATGAATCGTCTGCAAGATCCAAAATTGATGATAATCCATTAACCATATTTTTTCGTTCGTGAGCAGAGATTTTAGTACCCGTGATTACTTTTTTAAATATACTGGCGGTCCCTGTCTCGCTTCGCTCGACGGAATGAGCCACTTCGCTTCGCTTCGTGTCATTCAACGGGTCCACGTCGCAAGGGGGGTAAAACCCCCGTTGACCACCCCCTGGGGACACGCTCCCAAACTCCTGGTGAGTATACATTCAAAGCTATATTGGAGGGTACGATATCATACAAAAATACCTTATGTAAGATATTAAGAATGGATTATAGCAACAGGTCATTTTATAGGTTTTATAAAATCTAAACTTTTTAGTAGTATAGATCTTCTGCAGCTTTTTTTATTTTTGAAGTAATCGTTTTTCCAATGACGGATGATGATGATGATGATGATGATGCTACAGCATTTATGTTTTGTTTAAGTGGTGTGGGATTACGATGACTTGTTGGTGATGATGGTGATGGTGATGATGGTGCGGGCAGGTCATTTGAAATTTTTTGTTTTTTTATTAGAATATGCTGAATTGTATTCAGTTTCAAACTCTTTGTCAATGATATGCCTTGCAGCATCATACAATGACCCTTGAAGATCAGAAACTGAAGCATCTTTGTTAATTTCTGCAACTTCTTTGCTAGCTTTCACAACTTTCTTACTAGCTTTCACAAGCTCTTGATCTAGTGATGCTTGATTTAAACCAGGAGCGATATTCTCCCAAAAATGTATGTTATCAGCATCCTTGTTAATTTTTTGTAATGAATCCCGGATATTTTTTAATATCCAATTGCTTTCCAAAAATGGACACCAATACTTCTATATCTTGCTTTAATTTAGTATGAGCTACACGCTTTGAATTGTAAGATTGTTGTAGCAACGATATATCATATAAAGTCACGTCCCAAGTGCCTGGTTTATTATCCGTCCAATATGCTATACGGCAAGTGAAAATACGTATATAAGAAAAATAAACTACGTATAAAAAATGAAATAATAAAATGAACAAAAAAAAGACACCAACCATAGTATTGCAAAAGTCCATTCAATCCTTCTCAAAGAGACTTCAACACCTCCTCATCATACTGTCTACTTTTAGACATTGACATTGTTGTTTAAACGAGCCGGTATATGTTTTAATCAAAGTGGGTGTGTAAAAAGGCCGCGCTTTCTTTTTTCTCGCTTTTATATAAAATAAAAAATGCCGTTTTGGTCGCCGAGATATTGACAATTGAATAAGGTAAAAGTCACTTACAAACAGCAGAAATACGTATATTTATACTGCTGCTTGATAAACCTTTATAAACCTGTTTGGTATTCACATGCATAAATTGGACCTTGCTACCATGGATCATTAAGTCCCTTTCTTCAGTAGTAAAATACAACTGTTGTGAAAATAATGAATCGTCTGCAAGATCTAAAATTGATGATAATCCATTAACCATATTTCTTCGTCCGTGAGCAGAGATTCTAGGACCCGTGATTACTTTTTTAAATATATCTTTTGCAGCTTTTTTTATTTTCAAAGTGATCGTTTTTTCAATGACGGATGGTGATTATGATGATGCTACAGCATTTATGTTTTGTTCAATTGCTGTGAGATTATGATGGCTTGTTAGCGATGATGATGATGGTGCGGGCAGGTCATTTGAAAGTTTTTGTTTTTTATTAGAATATGCTGAATCGTATTCAGTTCTAAACTCTTTGTCAATAATATGCCTTGCAGCATCATATAATGAACCTTGAAGACCAGAGACTGCCATAGGGTTTGTTGCTGCTGCTGTCAGGCAACGAGCAGCGGGCTGTACCTACCAAAGATATTGATACGCACACCAGCCCCCTCCAGCTCACAAAGTAGATCTGAACGATCTACTTCTTCACTTTCAAAAAAAGATCTTGAAATACTTGAAGTTCAGGCAACAAGTATGTAGCGGACCGGGAGCGACTGCCTCAACGCCATCCAGGCAGCAAACGCCCGCTGCCTGTCATGCTCCTCAATCACGGAGGAAAGGAAGGAGTTACGTTGTTGGTGCTGGCAGATCGATAAAGGTACAACCGAGGTTCGTCATGAACCTTCGCTCACGTTCTTCGTTGCCATCTTGCTGATACCGACAAGCACGCCAGCGCTGGTGATGGACTAACGAGAGCCATGGACGACCACGCCGGCGACCAATTTGCTCTTCTTCTTCCGATTGATGTGATTGTGATTGTGGAACGTCCTATATCATATTTTATCTTACATTATATTTTATTTAATTCCATGGATTCTTATGTTACCGTCAGGTTTTTCGTATTCGTATTTATTCTAATTATTGATATTATTATTACCATCTGTTCTTGTTCTTCTGATTGATGTAATTGTGATTGTGGGACGTCCTATATCATATTTTATTTTATTTAATTCCAGCAATTTCTAGAACAAGAGATTATTTGCAAAAGGATGATATTTAATTTGTCTTCTTTTTTATCAATAAATCGTCAAGAGCCTATATAAAAATATAGATACAAAGTCTTTCAAATGATATAAGCATACCTGGAGCAAACTGAGCGTGGAAAAATGTAAATCCATGTAAAAACGTTTTTACGTCTAACTCCACATTCGAATTTCACCTTGTCTTTCTTAAAGATTTGGCCTCATCCAAGAAAAAATACCGAGGTTACAGATTACTATGTTCTTCAACATTGTTGTTTTGGAATGGATGTGAAAAACAATCAGGAAATTTCAAATTTCTATTGTCTTGATCCTGAAGAAGCATATAGTGACGAGAACATTTACTGTAGAACACACTTGCTGCTCGACAACCGAAGCTGTTTCGTCATCCGCATCAAATCACTAGACTTGTACAAGTCTCGGGTGTCACAGTGAGGAGCTTGATCAGCATTTGTCTGTACTTGACCATAACAAGGTTGCGCAGTACTCCTTGAAGAACAATGTTGAGTCTTTTATACCATCTGGCGACGAACAAGAAGTGTCACGTCGTCCACATTGGAAATCATGCAGAAACAGTAGCGCTCTTCGGTATTGATTTACAGCTTCGTAACTCAAAAAATCTTGGAGCATCTTTAGTTTAACTCAAGCGAGCTGCATCTATCTTAAAAAAATGAAATTAAAAAACAAAAGTCAAGTTATACATACATACTACTGCATAAAAATTACTATTAAAAACATGTGAAACAATTACATCAAGGCAAAATGGTAGACAAACGCGATTTATCATTCGTTCTGACATAATTTGAGTTCTAAGGCCTATACCAATTGGTACGTTTTGTTGAACATGCGCTTGAATACAAATTCAGAGAAAAAGTCAACTATCAGTTCAAAGGAGACCCACAGTATAAGAGTATTCTTGATTGACATTAAACTTCTGACCATTTGCATCGTAAAATTGCTATAATTCATCAATTACAAATAAAGTAAATAACAAAAACAAAAACAAAGTGAATTGCTACAAGGATCCAGCCCATAAAATTTATCAAGTTTCTTGATAAACTTAAGCAGTAATCATTTAAACATATGAGTTATTTAAAGTTAACTGCAGAATTTATATCACTTATGCGTGATGATCAAGAATGCTGATAAATATATGACCATGGTAATTGTATATAAAGTATTATTCATCCTTGGAAGAACTATAAAAACTAAGCTATCTGTAGCAATTCCCAAAAAGAAATGGCAAAATAGACTACCTTTCAATGGATTAACGCTTGTTTATAGGTCAATGCAATACTTGATCTTTTATTTCTGTAAAATGACTCAAGTGTATGATTCATTTCATTCAAATAATTGGAAGGAGTAGATTAGGTACTTGATCCGACAGATGTTGATGCTGCAACAATCTGCTCTTGATTGTTTCTAGAACAGCATCGACCACACTTAGTAGTCAATTTTCATGTAGTAGTAATGGAATGATTTATAGTAAAGCAATTATGAGGAAAAAAAAGCAATGTATGTATAGTCTCAATGTTTGAAACTTTTTATAAAAAGGAAACAAGGGAGAGATAAATAAATATTCCTGCACCCCTTTTCTTCACAGGATGTGAATGTTTTAACAACAGATTGCACGTCGATTTCACGTGTTGGCAAATCAAAACATTTTAGTGCGTATTACACCTGTAATCAAACATGCTACGTATTGCAAATAAAAGTCCAGCTCTTGCATTAGAATTGACTATACTTATATGCCATGGTAGTATTATACAAATAAACGGGTCGAGTGGAGAAAATGTCGTTTTCAACTTGCCAAGAATAAAAGATGGGGGAAAAATGAACTTTTAGTAAGAAAATTAACATGACAAGTACGTAATACAAATAATGGAATCCATAAAATGTTCTAACTGCACGAGATTTTCAAGGCATTGTTCGTTCTCAAGGTGCTATTCCTGTTACTCTTGCTATATTATATAGTCGTGTATACATAGGTAAATAGAAGTTACCGTTTTTAAAGGTTTAATGGTTGGATGATACAAATAGCTTTAATTCTTTTTTTTTAAAAAAAAAAAAAAAAAAAAAAAAAAACTCGGAAAATCAACTAGATAAAATGGGGCACCAAGCACAGAAAATATCAAGAGCTTTAGTACTTGTACTTGAAAAAGTAATCTAGTTAATTATTGTTACACAAACAAAAGAAAGAGGTTGTTAATAATACGAGATATATAAACCATAAACATCTTATATCTCATTTATGATCTCACACTTCCTCGGTACTTGCAATTCATAATGAAAAGTGCACATTACTATTACAAAATTATCTTTTGTAGCATATAATAGAAATGTGTTATGAATCATATCAAAATATCATTTCTTTACAGTATATATTTGCATATATGTACGTACACACTTTCTATTTGTGGCTATATACCAACGTTGTCGCTGGATAGGTATCGCATCAAAGTCATTACTCAGAAGAAAAAGCTGTCCCATTTTTTTTTATCAAAATATATACTTTATACTGATTACATATTGTCAAAAAGAAAACGCAAGTCTCCATTACTTTTACTGTATGTAAGAAAAAAAAAGATACGTAGAAAGTTCATATATTCATCACCACAGCATTAAAAAATTACTTCATAATGCCTCTAACCGGAAGATTTTATATTTTATTTCTAAAAGGGTTATTGTTGTATCCTCTTCTCATAAATCACCTCATTTCTAAATGGGGAAATATAAGCTGAAAAAAAGAATATCTTTCATATAAACACTGCTATAAGATCTTTATTAATCTTAGTGCACTATATTTTTCTCATGCAACATGAAATTCCCCGCAGAGTCATATCTATGGCGATGTAATACAAAAGATTTAATTTCGAATAATTATTTCGGGAAATACATATATCATGCAAAAAAAAAAGTAAAATCACACGCTAGTATTGACATCAATTTTTATATCTCATTTGTTAATCTTATCTTTAAGGTCTGTCGACCACCATATTGGTACAATATGTAAGGTGTATGTCCGGTTGAAGTATTGTATGAACGAGTGTACTGCGATGCACTTCGAAAATATAAGTTCATGATAGAAGTACTCTACTTTATAATGAGAAAAGACTTTAAAACTTATATTTCTGTTTGAATTTATCTATGAGATTTTTTATGATATTAAAGATAGGTTGCGTATATACTTTTTAATTGAATACCTATTATTACCTCATTATGTAATCTCTACTAATATTCCGGATAATCGTGAGTAGCAAAATTCTCTTGTTGATTAATAGAGATTTTTTTTTAAAAAGAAGAAATACTTTGGATTATTATCCGGGGAAGAAAGAATTGCTTTCAAAAAGAGAAAATCCTCCTCTTGTACATACGTACTGATTTTCTCATACGTCGTCACACATGTAAATTTATTTCAAAGTATAAAAAGCCAATCATTTGAATTTGCGTAAAACCAATTGACATATTGAATTTGACATAAATCTGAATAGTAACAATAATATGAAGGTAGCGATCGCTGAAGAGTTTTACATATCTATTTGTCACCATAATAAATGCTATTATGAGAATTAATAACGTTTTTATGATACTATAAATATAGCTAATTACTACAAGTATTTCCGCTGCAGCAGCCATGGTGATGATGGCTTCTTCATTCGTGCAAAATGTGCATGCACTTTCACTGACTATAAGAAATGATATTCCTGGTAATGCGACATCTCCTATCCAATACGGGTAAGTTGATATATATTGTTTGTTGTGAATAATAGGTTTTCTATTGCATTTTATACACATTCTATATCATAATGTTATCTAAAAAAAATCCATACATAGTATGATGTATGAAGATATTAATCGATGCGGCGATTCTGGTAAATATAACTATTATACTTATAAAAATAATAACAACCGTTTTCTTTATTCGTTTTATTGCTGACAACATAGAATTTGTAATTAGGTATTTATGGCCATATGCTCCGTAATTGGAACTTCCAGGCTAGCGATGCTGGTGAGAAACCGACTACTGAATTTTGGAGTGCTATCGGTGATGGTAGTTCTATAGAATTAGATATCAAGAATGGTCTTAATGATGCGAATACCAATTCACTTCGTCTCGATGTTGCTGATTCTACTACCAGGAAAGCCGGTGTTTCCAACGAAGGGTGGTGGGGTCTTCGTGTTCAACCTGGAGAAAAATACCAAGCTTCATTTTTTGCCAAATCCACAGGATACACAGGCCCATTGAATGTGACACTTGAAACCTCAGATGGTACTGTCGTGGCTTCAGCTGCTACTTCAGAATCTTTAACCGATGAATTTCAAAAATTCGAAGTTTCCCTTGAGTCTACTGCTTCCGATGTATCAATTGACAACCTGTTTGTCGTCTCAGTAGATTCAGCAGAGGCTGCTGGTTCTTCAATCTACTTTCAAGTTTTCTCGTTATTTGGTGAAACATTCGAAGGTCGTGAAAATGGGCTACGAAAAGACCTAGCTGAATCCATGCAAGGATTGAATCCCTCTTTCTTTAGGTAACGTGTCTTATTTAAAAATGGGTGATAATACAAACACTTTAACAATACTAATATAATAAAATATTCCAGATTTCCTGGAGGAAATAATCTCGAAGGTCAAACCATTGATACCCGCTGGAAATGGAATGAAACCATTGGTCCACTGGAGGATCGTTTGGGACGAATGGGTGATTGGAGGTAAAGTGTAGTAAAAAAGCAATATGCTTATTTATTTAAGTGTTAGTTGTTAACATATCTTCTGGAATTACTGTATCACCTGTAGCTATTGGAATACAAACGGTCAAGGTCTTCTTGATTATATGTACTTGGTAAGTTTACAATACTGCTTGTTCCGGTCTCACAGAAAACAGTATAAAATGGTAATAACACTGATTATGTTGTTATATATAATCAATATATATATTTACTTTTAGTGTGAAGACTTTAAGATTGAACCAATTTTGGATGTTTATGCCGGATATTCATTAACCGGTGTTAGTGTACCTGAAAGTGACCTGGAACCATATATACAAGAAGTCTTGAATGAACTCGAATACTTGACAGGTCCAGCTGATTCCACATTTGGTTCCCTGCGTGCTGCAGACGGCCGCGAAAAGCCATTCAATATTAACTACATTGAAATTGGAAACGAAGATTGGTTTAGTGACACCTACGAATACCGCTACAAGGCGTTCTATGATGCAATTACAGCAGCATACCCCAAGGCGAAGATTATATCGACAGCAGATCAAAAGTCCAGGTATTATAGTTGTTAATTCATAACGAGTATAATATCATTGATAAGGAAGGAACAAAAAAAAATGATTCAATAGCTTTTTAATTTTTAATTTGATAACATTATTTATGACATATTATAGATTATGGGATATTTTTGACGATCATTATTATGCTAATATTACTGAAATGAAAAGTTTATTCTCTAAATATGATAACTATGTCAGGAATAATACTGCTATTTTTATTGGTGAATATGGCACCCACGTTAATGGATGCTGCAATGGATCGCCTGCAAATTTAGAAGCAGGTCTTGGTGATGCTATTTTCCTTACTGGTATGGAACGTAATGCAGATCTTGTCCATATGATCGCTTATGCACCAATGTTCAAGCGTGAGGGTCACGAACAATGGAATCCAGGTATACTATGGTTTTGTTTTGTTTTTTACTACGTATCTCGTAACACTTTTTACACTTTTTCACACCATTATTGAAAAATACAGTTATTAAACACGTCTTTGTATGCTTAATATAATTTACTATTAGATTTAATCCATTTCGATACCGAAACTGTTTGGCATACTCCTGGCTACTATGTTTTATCCGAATGGAGCAAGAACCGTGAGTTTTCCTCCGTTTATCATTTTTAATCACGGATATAAACAGCATTAATAAATTTATAATTTAATATTTTATTATTATTTTTTAGGTGCTGATACGATTCTTCAAGTCGACCACACTGATGGTGAATTTGGGCCCTTGTACTGGGTTGCTGGATCTAACAAAGAAACTAAACAAGTATTTATCAAAGTGGCTAATATTGGTGATTCTGAACAAACCGTTTCCATTAATCTCAAGAGTTTGGCAGTACATACGGAAGGTATTGCGCGTGTCATTACGGGAGACAGTTTGGATTTGGAAAACTCAAAGGATAAGATTAATGTCAAACCGGAGGAGTACATCTTCAATTTGAATAGTGCCAGTGATTTTGAGTATACCTTTTCCGCTTATTCGGCGACTGTATTGGTTCTTCATATTCAATAAATTAAACAGAAGTAATAATTTATTACACAACACAAGGATTTAACCGACAATATCTCCCAATCCACTTACTTCATCTAACTATATAGTTATGTTCTCTCTTCTTATTATTGTATAACATAGTAACAAAATAATATATATATAAAAGCAATGACCAATGTAATACTTTTTATTTTTTTTTTGTCTGAGTGTATCATGAGCCACTATTTATGTCGGATAAACTATCGCAATGTATTCGACGTTTCCATTCTTTTTTATTCCTGAATCCAATTGTCGAATATTCTTTTCTCTTTCACTACTGTACCCCAAAAATTATTCATCCGTCCAATTATGCCGTGTAAAAGAAAGATAAAGTTTTTCCGTAAGTACAATTTTAGTATTACTGTTACGCCGACCATTCAATACACGTCATTGAATAACTGAAATCACAAACCTTCATTTCCTCAATTAGGCACATGTTTGAATTAGCAATGGTGTTAAATACCCGAGCGTAACTTAAAAATTTCCATGACATTGGAAACCCAATCTTCTTAAACTGGGCTTTGCTATATATGAAATAGTTAACACAAATATATAATACAAGTGTATCTGCATGAATTGCTTTATAATCCATCAAGATACTTTTTCATAAGCATGGTATACTTTTTATTAAGTGTAAATAGCACAACATCATTTGTATAGAGTAGACAAACTTACGTCAGCTGGAAAGGTGCATTTTAAACAATAGAACGACAAGGTGCTATATTGGGCAAATAATCTGTGTATTCTTCAATAGTGAGATGTCGTGTTAAAGCAGGAAATGTAAAAACTAAACTGATGAAAAGAAACCACCCGGTTTTCCAACCTTCAGTACCATGAAGTATTAGATATAAAAGAATAGAAGGTACTGTACAAGTTGTTAAAGCTGACGTGGTAGTGAGAAGATTCAGGTAAAGAAACCAGGAACCATAAGATTGTAAATCACATACAATACTATGTCCATGGTTTGTAGATACAATATATAGTGTCCGTTAAATTGATTGGAAGTTAAGTGTGAGTGGTTGCAGTATTTGCAAACTTGACTACAACGTCTATATCCACGTAAAGCCAAGTAATTCAATATAACTGTTTGAATTTTAAGTGACAATGATGCCAAACGATTAATACTATCATAATTATTATTTTTCTTGTTGGAGTATATTTTGAAATTCATGGTCATAGTCAATATATAGGAGCAAACAAATACATAGAGAGGGAAGTGTTGGTTAAAAGAAGCGTACACTTAATTCCAAGCATAAAAAATGAAACCCACGATTATCTCCACCAAGTGCGACAAGATTTTTTTTTCGTCTATATCTAATTTTTTTTACTACAGCATAAATTAATAGTAACAAGTAAAAGTATCTTCTATCAAGTCAACCTCATTACAAAATTTTTTTTCTCCTCTATATATATATATATATATATGCTAGTCAAAACTATCAAGTATATAAAAATGGAGTGTCGAAGCCACGATGAAACAATACTATTGATTACGTAATTTATTAATGATAATTAATAGCTGAAATTTGCCCACAGACACCACAACGTAAATCATCTAATTCCTCTTCATCATAATATTGTTGTATGGCGTATTTTGCATATGGATCCTCTTCATCATTTGTTGCTGTTATTATCTTACTATGTATCCGACGTTGACTATATATTGTTTCAGTGGTATCTGGTTTTGAACCCTTCATATAACTATTTTGCCGAATCTTGATTTTCACATTAAAGGGATACGATGCTTGATCTAGCAATTGAGCGAGTTGGGATTTGCTTATATCACCAAATGGGTCTTGGATGAAAAGTTCTTCTACGGTTATCGATAAATCTGCTAATACTTTAATCACTTTATCATCAATTTCCTCACTCACATCCGTTTTGAGGATGCGTACTTGTGAACCCTTTAATCTTCTTAATATTTGAACCAGTTGATCATTTGTAATTTCGCCAAAACCAATATTGAGTTCATGAATATTAGAGCGAGCTGATATTATACTAGCCAATTCTTTCATAAAGGGATAATAATATACATCGATATCTCCTGCATAAAAACTAAATTTGGTCATGGATCGTGCACCACTAATAAGCGCTTCCATTCCCCGATTTGATATGACACTCTCGTAATCTGGATATTGTTCTCGTCGGTCATTTGGGCCATAACAAAATAATTCCACATGCTCGGCAGATATAATGAGAGAATCTAAATTTCGTAAAGTAGCCAGTGCATAAAGGACTCGATCATGCCATATACCACAACCTCGCCAAATATTCACCATTTCTAAAGATGGACAGCCTAATATAAGCTTAGCAAGTTGCCGAGAACCGAAATGTTGTACTTGAAATTCGGGGATGTCTATGAGGAGTTGCCGTAAATGAGGCATACCGAATTGAACAAGTGATGATAGTGATCGACAGTTCGCAATGGATGCTTCTCGAAGGCCAATTTTTAGATAATCCAGCGAGTCACGGCTGTTTTTAAACAAGGTTTCTAGGGCTTGGTCATTTGCTTCATGATCAGTTTCTGTGCCATGATAAAGAATACTAAAATCAAGCATTTTTAGACCCTTTGTCGAAGAAGCTGATGCTGCTTGCCCGATTGGTGGATAAGCGGTATATGTGGTTAAATGGCTGTAGTCGGGTAAATTTTGCGTTTTGTAAGATAGCGTGTTGAGCGCTGGACAATGTGTTATGATAATATTCAGAGTTTCTGCGTATTGTCGCATTTTGTTGGCATCGAGCAAAAGGTTTGTTAATGAAGGTGTGTTTCGTAATAGTTGAGCGAAAGAATGAGTTGTCATTTCACAAAGCAATTCAAGGGTAGTAAGACAAAGATTGGAGGCTGGTAATTTATAAAGTATACAAAGTATGGATGGTGCTGGTTTATTCATTTGACTTGTAACAGAAACGAGACCTGAGCATACTTGCACCGCATCAATTAATGCCTCCTCATGATAACCATTATCGATGTTGTTAATAAATTTTAGATATTTTACTGATCTTGAGTTGAGCCTCAATATGTCACATACTTGTTGCTTGTTGGGATTAACAAATTCTATATACAAAATACAATATTATGAACAATTCAATAAACTTTACATAAAGAGAAAAGTTACATAATTCCCAGCGGCAGTTTCTAATTGAAAGATAGAAGACACATACCAAATTTTGGAATACTGTTCCAATTGCGTTCAAATATTGTCGAAAATATCATTTTAGACCGATATTCAACATTGCACTGTTTATTATAATCATCATCGTTCGTCAGCATTTCCACATTATTGTAACTATTTTGTGCATCCCGTCGAGTAGTAGCGTTCCTTTTATTTTCCAAATATAGTTTAACCTTCCCAACTCTGTGCGGTACGACTGAACGTAACGATCGTTGGATGGATGTTAGTTGGGTGGGGAATTTAGGATCCATAGGATCTATAGTTCGCCACATATCAGAATATTGATCAAGAATAAAATTGCACCAAAAGCGACACGTCAATGCTAATTGTCCCCGTTCTGAAAACGATAAAAATGATATGATACGAGAAATGACCTCGTGTGGCAAATATTGAATTAACCATATGTTTCGGTTTTGAATTTCTATTGTTACTTGACGATGCCGTTGAACAAGTTCGAGATGATGTGTAGATGTTGATGGTATTATTTCTAGGGCTTGCTGATATTTTGATGCTGCTTCTTTTAATTGATTTTTATGAATTAGTACATTTGATGTAGTAACATAAGCGTCACGAACGCTGGAAATATTATCACTATCATTGGCTATATTGGTAATATTTATATTATTAATTGCCCGTTGACCGTCAAGAAAAGCAAGATCATATTTATTTTTCATTTCGAATGCTGCTGCACGATGCATTAACACCATTGACAAGTTTGAAGTCAATGATTCAATTGTTCGTGTATAAGATTCGATAGCTTTTGTATAGTTATGTGCTGCATATGCTTCTTTTCCATTTTCAAATGATTCTCTGGCAATTGAACAATCTCGGAATTGTGTTTGTGTTAGCGTTTTATAGGCATCGCCATGAGAAATGAATGAGTTAATTTTATAAATGGGTTCTGCCGTCATCAATAAAGTAATAGGGTAATATGTAAGTGTTAAGTTTCACAATAAAAAAAAAAGTAACAAGGGACCCTTCAAATTAGAAATCTGAGTTCATTGAGAAAAAACTTCTATAAATAACTTTTTTTGAATAAACTTTTTATCTCTTGACTGAAGTGGTCCGTGCGTTTATCCTTTCATTGTAAATATATATCTTTGCGCCTTTTCTTTTAATCCCCACCCCCCCTTTTTTTTATAATTACTGATAATAAGCAGTTTTATCCATCCATCAGATACTTACTTACCATAATTATATATATTTTGGTGCTTTTAATAATTATATTTTCAGTGAATGAGATTATCAAATTCATTCATACCTATGGTCCATGTTTTTATAAGAATGCAGAATCAGATATAAGCATATCCCGTTATTTAACCATATGTGGAAAAGGCTGAATCCATGATAAAGATATAAATGTAAAATTAGTGTCAAAAACGTGTTTGCTTCAATAAACTGTGTATCATAGTAGTCCCCATTATGTATTCAAGAAAGAGATTTCAAATTTTTTGTTTTGAATCTCGAAAACATAATTTACTTTATGTAGATAATACATAAATAAAGAAAAAAGAAGAACAAAAAAAAAAAAAAGCCTAAATGTAATATGCAATGTGACTAGAACTATTCTGGGCATTTTTTAGCTAGCTCCTCCAGATAAATATATTCATGTATTAACTCTTACGTACAATGCTCTGTTCGTTTTCAGATAACAGGTCATTATATTTTTTATAGTTCTAAAAATATTAAATTTTGATTTTCATAGTATTAAATACTTTTTATAACAATGGGCGTGTCTATTGTTATTTCTAGCCATCCCTCAACTTTATACGTCATTATGAAAGCTTTAGCACATTATTAATCTGCCAGAAAAATATTTGCTACCTTCAAAAAATCCATACGCATACGATATCCAACGTGGATAAATTATCGGACATCTATGGAATATAAACAGTGGACCTATTTCAATTTACAAATTCTAGACAAGAGGTTTCTTTTCTAATACGTAGCACTACTAAACTATTACATCTATTCGAATGATAACTCACTACATTTAGAATTCTCGTATAACATTTCTATCTTTTTCTTTCAGTTTTAGTTTTACCTACGTACAAAGAATTCAACTCAAATTTTTTGACGAATGTTCAACATAGTTAAACTTGACAGTCTTTTAGATAGGTACGTACCATTTTGATTAAGGTCATGTACGTCGTTTAGCATTTAGTGAGTGCTAAAATCTTTATGACAACACTTTTTCTCTTTTCATTAATTGCACACATTGTACATTTTCGTTACTCTCTTTTTTTTAGCGCTTGTAGATTTTTATAATTTTTACTATGATTTTTATACAGATACACACGACTAAAATAAAATTCTCAGTTCGACATCTATGTTTGAACTGAGCACCCACGTCATCCATCCTTCGTTGGCATTAAACTCTCGTTGGATTCTGTATTTGATGCAATAAAGCCTTAATATTTTACAAGTAATTGAATAATAATAGGAAATTGGAATAACTAAAAACCAACGAGTTGGATATATATGTAGAAGTAGTAATTATAATCATGAAACCCATCTGAAGAGACAGGCGATACGTACCCAAAATCATTACGTATATTACTTTTTAAACTAAACAAAATTTAAGAATATGAAAAAGAGAAAACGTACCATGGCCTGAACGCATAGTATAATGTGTATTTTTCTAACATTTTTCGCTGCGGTACACAATAACTTGCATTGTAGAATGTAGTAACACATATTTTATAGTATCATTTATTTGAAGACTATTATACCATATAATGAACTAGGAGTTTGAGTACGTATATGCATATTTTTGTCAACAGGTAACTTATTATTTCAGAGAGCTCAGAGAGTTAAAAAGCAGGGCCGAAAGCTCCTCCAATTATGTTGAATAAAATAATACTATGCGATAAGATTGTAATAATTACCCGTAATCCTTCCGTTCACGACTGAATAAGCCTATATAAAAACAATATATGCAACGTAAAAAGGGGCAGTGGTCAACATATGGTATTAGTCATATACAGATGAGCACCAACGTAGAACCCCCATTTAGAACAAACACTGCGTAAGAACAAGAAATACTACCAAAATATAATGATAAGATGTTTGTTTTTTTAAAAGGTATTTGATATGCAGCAAGAAACAAAACTTCATTCAGCCAAACAAAACTTCAAAGACGCAACAGACGTCGTTAGAATACAACAAAAAAGTTTCATAACTGTAACAAATATTACTTTTATATAATAACAAATCCAACAAACAAGGATGACGATACGTTTTCATCTAGTAATACGTTGTTTAGATTTGTGAACGAAGGTGTGTATTCAGATGTACCAATAGATGATAGTGTGAAAACACACCCTATTTACTCTAAGCAACCAGATAAATTTCAGCTGCCATTATTGTCGTTAACATGGTGATGAGAACCACCATTAGCACACCCATATCTAAAACAACAATGGTGAACGAGATGGTCCGTGATACTAAGTCAAATAAAGTGGAAATTGTAAATATAATACACACTTTCGCTAATCGTTATCAACAAAAAAAAAATAGCAAGGTGTATATTTCATCATGGCGCCTGTCAGCATTTCTCTTGTCCTATAGGTAAAAAAAAAAGTTCTATTATGGAAATAAACACCATGTAAAACAATCGACAATAAAAATAATGCTCTACTATTGGCGAAATGCTGTTGTTACATAAAAAAAATGGAAGGATTGGTATGCAACGGATCAATATTTTTGCTGGTTGATCCAAGGACAACAATTTACACGATTTTCATTAATGATTATTTTCAATATGCTAATTTGTTTGAAATGGTGCAGGGTAGACAGTGAAGTCCTGAACATGAATCCGATCGATGACCATTCAACAAAGATCAATCAAATTTTTAGTTATACCATTATAGTATTCGTAATACATTTAAAATGTGTTGCTTGAAGAGTATGAAGAGTAGATCATACCACGATTAGGAAATGTATTTTCTTGTGCAAAAAAAAAGGTTCATTTTTTTTCACTCAAAAGGGATCTATCATCATAGAAACAAAGTCATTGTAATTGTTGACGTTGCTAATATATTTGAACGGATCCGATTTCCCTCTTGATAACCCTATGTATATAACCTCTCCTCCCATATCATTCCAATTATTCTATCAATAGTTGTATATTCGTTTTTCATCACACGTTTGTGAAAGATAATGAATTATTTTTCCAAAGTGTAGAATGATGTTTCATTTGTTGTGTAAAAAAAATGTTGTTGAATAATTGACTAGGAAAAAGAAGAAAGTGATGTGGTCTACTTTTGGATATCCGTATATATTGGAGAGACTGTATATATTGGAGAGACTGTATATATGTGTATGTAGGTAGGTGAGTGGGTGAAGTTGTATTATCCTGTTTTAATATAATTTATTTGGCAGTAGCAGCTTGTTGTTGTTGTTGCTGGAACTTGTCTTGCATCACATTGACAATGGCTATATACAAATACATATCAATTCATACATGATTTAATTAACTATATTTCGATATCTTCATTTCATAACTCAAAATAATAATATTTAGAGTGTACCTCGAAGACTGCTTTGTTTTCCATTAATAGTTTCTTGAAGTTTTTCCAAATTTTGTTTGACGTATTCTTCCTTGCCTTGATAGAACTTTTGTGCTCCTTCTAAAGTCTAATATCCATCCAAATACATATTTAATACATAAAATAATATAAAAATTATTTGATGATCATTACCTTTTCGACATAGTAACCGGTACCGATATCAACAATTACTTTCTCAACGTTGCTCAACTTTCCAGGAACATAGAGGTAATCATTTCCCACAAAAAAAAATCTATCAAGTTAAAGACTGATGATAATTTGAATAGGTCTAATTTCAATTAGTATCTCTCATTAAATAAACAAATAAAAAAAATTAAAAAAAAAAAGGATATAGATGATGTGAGTGGTACGAGAATCGTTTTGTCTATAGTTTTAATAGTAAAACAGGATAAGTGTCAAAATAAATAACGATATGTTTTGTCGTTATTATATAGTTATATAAATATCATACCATCAGCCTTTTCTCCTTTGATAGATTCAACACTTTCTGCACAATCGAGAAATCGGGCTTGAGCACCTTTAAGTTTACCATACGATTGTGTAAGATGAGAGAGTTCCTAATAAAATAAAATAAAAAAGACGCGTGCGTATATACGATTCAATATAAAATGTAATTGAATCAAGAATAATGATGTTAATTATTTTAAATGAATAAAATAAAAATACAACATACTTCTTCGAGTTGAACCTTGACTTGTTGTAATGAAGGAAGGTCAAGATCATTTAAATTGACTGTTTGTTGTTGTTGTTGTTGTTGAGATGACATTTTTAGATGCAGGAACGAGAAGTTAAAAAAAAAAAAAAACCTGGAGGAATTCCTGTGGAAGGTTTCTGTTTAAGGTGGTGGCTGAAATTAGATTTTTCTCAGGCCGCCAAGTTTCAACCTCAACCTCCAACCATGTTTATACAGGTCCATACCTCCAAATTTAATTATCAAAAGTATAACTAGCCTAATTGAAAAGATAAACCCAACTCAATTTCATCACCAAGTTTATGCATATATGATAATGATAATAATAATAAACAAATGTTATTTGTTTTTTTTTGTGTATATGTATATATATTGAACAATCTCATCAATAAGATTTTGTAAAAAAAAAATATATAAAAACATAGTCTAGTTGTGATTTCTATCTTCTAGTCTAAGTAATCAATGCTTTATATGGAAGAGCCCGTATGTTAAGGTGTTGTAAAGATGGAGGAGAGAAAGAGATATCGACGAATTAAATGGAAACGCGAACAAATTGCTTAGTTGCCAACGTAGCCAGTACCCTTGTAACCTTCGGAAGAGATACCGGAGATAGGGTTGGAGTTTTGGCTCTTGAGGTATTCGTTGGTAGCTTCTTGCCATTCCTTGGTGAAAGTTTCTGGCTTTTCACCACCTATTAAAAGAAGGAAAAAGAAGTAAACAAAAATTTTAAAGTTTTAGCATAAACTTTTTTATAAATATAATATACTCCATATTTCATTCCTAATTTAAAACTTACCGTTAAGACGGATCACGTAGAACAAAGCAGCGGAGGCGGCAATGGTAGCAACAACACCACCAAAGACCTTACCATTATGACCAGGCTTGGTAATGGGTTCACGGGGACCATGAGGACCGAAAGCAACATAGTCTAAAATTAATTTTTTTAAAAAAAAAAAAGTAATCTCGAATTTTAATTCGTGTCATTTTTATATGTCGTTCATGGTTTGTTGAAAATATCGTTGTCGTTTCGTTGATTGTTGATTTCGTTCAAATTTGGAATCGAGGGCACCCGAGATGAATAAACAAATAAATAAAAATAAATAAAAATTTAAACTTACAGGCAGCCTTCTTTTCTTCAGCGGTCAAAACCTTCCAGTCACCCTTTTGAGCTTCTTCGAGTTGCTTAGCAATAGAGTTTTGCTCAGAGGTGGAAAGAGTCTTCCAACGGGATTCCAAGTTTTGGACAGCAACGTTGGTGGAAGCATTGCGGCGACCAATGACGCGACCGACTTGAGTACGAGCAGCAGCAGCACGGAACATGGCAGTAATAGGATTAAAGATAAAAAAAACAAGAGAGGGAGGGGAAGGTAAAACACACGAACAACTGGGCCTGAATTATGATTTTTTTTTTTTTTGCAAGCCCCAATTTCGTGACGTAGTCTGGTAGCAGAAGCTCGAATCGAATGATTAACATTATCTCATGACAACAAACTCCACTAACATTCTGTGTTTCTTCCCCGCACTTTTTTTTTTACTATCACTTCAGCTAAATTCTGTTCTGTTTTGTCTATGTCGGTACAATTGTGAGAACATTGAAAAAAAAAAATTACATGGTCGAGGGGTAACCATGACAACCACTTTTTGATCACCGAGGCAACAAAAACAAACATTTTTTTCTCGATTCTCTTGATCAGTAGAAAAATACTGTTAAATACGTCCTCTCTCAATTTAACAGTAATGATGATATGGTTTATAGTTAAATATATCCACACGAATGTGTGACTCAAGCATAATATTCAGGAACAAACAAAAAAAAAGGGGGGGGGAGGGGATTTATGCTCGAGCCGTTAAAATTGTCGGATGAAGAGTTCTGAATATTAAGCTTTTATATACGAACTTTTATTTTGATATTCATCCGATCAGTATATGATCAAAAAATATCTCTCAAATTTACCTACAAATCATTTTTGATACATTTTGTACGCTGATGAAATAAGGATTGTTATGCTCATCTAATAATAACTGCATCACATATACATATTTTAAATACACATGAATTATGTTTTGAGTCGCAAAAATTCTAGTAATGTTTGATAATTTATTTACTTCGACAAGTTCTATGTAATGAATGAAAACTGTCTATAACGTACCATCTTAAAAACTACAAGATATAATCTGATTTGGATATAAAAAATGAGAAAAAGATCTGGATTTTAATTATCAAAGTGAACTTCATGCAACAGCGCCACGATTATATACGGATTATATATTGTTAGATTTGACCCAAAGGTTATTGTTTATTTATTTCTTTTCTGTTACATGGATTTCCAATACATGATAATCTCCTATCTTCTTTTCTAAAAACGAGGACCATACAAAGTATGACTCTGTTTTCATTTGCCGAAACGAGTATAGGTGATACTTGGTATCAATGCAAGCATGTTAGGAATATAGACGCAAGAAAGAAGTCTCTAACACTATTCGTCGCAAACAAACAAAAGACACTTAAAATTGCCTTTAATCGTGCAGCTCATGATTATCTTCAATTAGTGTCCAAACAGCAGCAAAGGGAAAATATAAAACATAAACTGAACGATGCACACGAATGCCTTACAACAATAATGAAATCATAAAGACCAACTTATAACCACGTTTCTAGGTCAAAGAAAACAGAAGGGCAGGATATGGGATATTTGAGTATTGGAAAAGGCCTGGTCACTACTATACTGTGGTCAAATGTCAATGAATCAATTTAAAGAAATGACATTTTACAATAATCATGTGGCTCGAAAAGTTATACTAGATTCAATTGACAAGGGACTCCATTTGTCATTTTTTTTAATACGTAGTGAGAGGTTCGAATATGTTAAAGACCCATGGTCCACTTGCATTGACTATATTGCCTATTGTTTTAATTTATGAAGGTTTTATTTAGCAACATATTCTTGGTGACGTCTACTTGTATGAGAATGTGATTATTTCAGAATTATGTAACGCTCATGAGACAAGGCAAAATGAAATTGGATATCTGCTCTTTTACATATAGACTTCTTTCCCTCAAAAACAAATCTGGATGAAGGATAAGTCGTTCGCAATTTGCTCAGTACGTACGTTTTATCACGAAACTGATACTACGCAAAGTCTACTGTAATACCATTATTATAAACTATTATGTGTAAATGATATTGTTAGAATTGCACTTTTTTTAAGATTTTTTCTATAAATTGTACATATATACAATAATAATATACAATTTATAAAATTTTATGTAAATACTGTTGACCATATATATTATATATATTCACTCAATTACAAATTCTAGGAGAAGAAAAAAACACAAGAAGATACGTAAATTAAAAGAGTTTATCAGTTTTGTTGTGCAACTTAAAAAAACAAAAACTATAAAGTTTACCCTTATAACATTATAGTTTCTGTCCACATCACGGTCGTGGATTTGAGTTGCTTATCATTCCAAGTTTTACATCATATGTTTTTCGTGTATTTTTTCTATTAACTTTATCCTGTTTTTGTTGTTTCTGTTGCTGACCAGACTACATCCAGGCTTATAAGCAAATAATGCGATACATTTTCTTTGAGCATTGTAGCTTACAAAGAAATAACAATATAGAATAAGCAATAGAAAGGTGCGTTAATGGGAAGGTATGTTTTGTTGTACGTAAAAGAGCGGATTTATTAAAATTTCACGAGCATTCAAGTCTGCGAATACTGTAACCACAAACACACTGATATCTTAATTGACTTCTCTAATATTGGTAACATATACAACCCAATGAGAAAGTGTCATGAGATACCACTTTATGGTGTAATTAGTTTTGGTGTGTGATTTCCATTCGAATATTACCTAACAAAAGTATAAATTAACTTTGGACAAATTCAATAGTTGGTATTGATAAAACAAAAATTACGTTTTTATTATCCTTACGTATCACTGGTAGTATCAATAAAACCATTCCAATGAAAAAAAGCATCAACAAAACACAATACAATACAGTACGTAGGCATAAAATTTATGTATGATGTGTTTCTACTTATATTTTCGCCCATAGTATTAACAGAAACGAGCAGCTTGCATGAAAGTTCCATTATTATACAGTCAATAAACAAATCAATTTTATGATATTACAAATCAATACAAAATTTTATTCTCATTAATACTCAAATGGATATAAAAAAAATCTAAATATACATTACAGTGAGCTCTTTTTTTCTTCCTCGAAACACGGAGAAAAGTATTCATTTTAGCCGCTTGGAGGCAATTTTTGGTAGGATTTGAGTGATCCTAAATATACTACATGAGTTATTAGCTTAATGAAGACGGTAAATGTGCCTATATACAAGGGCTTCGAACTAATTACTTTTTTCTTTCGTGTATATGTTCAAACGACCACTAGTAATAGATAGCATCTAGGTTGTTATGAAAAAAAATATTACGTACGTAGTAAGCAATGCTCGATTGTCATCATTCTTCTTACTAAAGAATCATGTTGCATGCAAGTGAACATAATCATCAAACAAAATATTATATATCACATACGTAAATAGGTTATTGGATATCAGCAAGACTATTTCTGGGAGTATGCACATTGGTTACCATGTAATGCTTGGTAGTTAAGTTCATTAGAGGAAAAAAAAGCAAGCATCTATTTAACTTTTTCAACATGATAATTCTAGTGGATAGATTATGCAACAGATATTTATTTTATTTATTTGTTGAAAAAGAGGTTTTTCTAATAACATTAGTAATAATTCTAAAAGTTTAATTTATCCGAAACCACGGAAAATCTTTTTATACGTATAAAAATATATGCATCCATTTGTACAACAAAGTATATCCCAAAAAAAAAAAAAACTACATGCTTCTATTGCAAAATAAGGATGAACAATTGCGTGTGCGTGAGAATGATTATATCGTTTTTATCTGATGACTTTTTACCTTCTTCATCTAGTTTATTATAGCCTTTAGAAGATTTTTTTTCCATCATGACCCCGCAATAATACACATATATAAACCCTCTTTTTTTTTTTTTTTGTCCACACCACCGTAGTTTGTAATACCTATTTATTTATTTATCTTTCTCTTTTATAACCCAAAAAAATAAACAACAATAATAATAATAACCTTTTTACAATGAGTTTTCATGAAGGTTATGTTTCTGATCGCGTCATTGCGTCAAAAAATAATTATAATCCCATGAGAGACACATTTAATGCTACAGCCGATCTCATTTTTAATCCAGACGCAGACATTTTAAATATTGGTATTGCTCAGAATGATCTTATGACAGATATTCTTAAAGAAAAGGTTTTTTTTTCTCTCTCTCTAATTTCTTGTTATTTATGCATATATATATTATTCAATAACTTAAACTGGTGAAAATATTTTAATCAGGTTTCTGCATCCCTTTCATTTGATCCTACTAAGGTAAGCGGAGGAAAACGAATAAATCATAAATCGAGGCAAAAAAAAAAAAACTTGTTTCACTAAAAATAAAAATGTAAAATTGGAACAGGATTTTGGATATGGTGACCCACATGGTTCTAGAAAATTACGTGGATTAGTAGCTGAACTTATGAATCGTAATTTTAAACCCAAAATACCATTAAGTGTTGATCATTTATTGACAACAACAGGTGCTGGTGCAGCTGTGTTTTTCCTTACATTGGGTATCACGAATCCAGGCGATAGTGTCTTGGTCATAAGTCCCTATTATGGTAACTTTGATTCTGATGTATGTACCGGATCTCAAGTCGATAATATTTTATTTTATCCATCAGCTACAAATGATGGTGACATGACGATTGATTTTAATGAATTGGAAGAAACTTTTGAAAATGCAAAAGTAAAAGATAATAAAACTATTAAAGCTGTTTTGATTACAAATCCACATAATCCACTTGGCAAGTAAGTTTTGATTTCTCCATATTTAGTAATACGCACAGACATGTAAAGGAAGGGGCCGTGTGTGTGGGAAAGGTTTTAAGGAGAAAATGACTTGGATACTTATTATTTCATGACCCACTTTTTTTTTTAAAAAAAAAAAAAAAAGATGCTTTTCAAAAGATTCATTAGAAACAGTGTTAAAGTTTGCATCGAAACATACTCTACATGTTATTTCTGATGAAGTATATGGTTTATCAACTTATTCTCATATTTTGGATGAAAAACGAAAAGATCCATTTATTTCATTATTGAGTTTGGAGAGTGTGGATCAATTGATTGATCCAAGCTTGGTTCATATTATTTATGGATTTTCAAAAGATTTTTGTTTAAATGGATTTCGTGTTGGTTTTATTATTGATCAACACAATGAACTATTACGACAGTATCTCAAGTCATCAGCGTAAGTGTAATCATTCAATATGTGTTGAGAAGCATAAAAAAAAAGACAACTTATAAAATGAATGGTGTATCTATTTGTATATTAGTTTGTTTAGTTATATTTCATCTATTATGGATCGTTTACTACGTAATATGCTAGAAGATACAGAATGGGTTGATAGGTAAAATTAATATTCAATAATAATAATAATAATAAAAGAGAGAAACCTTTCGTAGGACCATTATTAACCATGATATTGAACTAAATATAAAAAAAAAAATAGTTTTTTTACTATCAACCGACGACGTATTGCAGATGCATATACGTTTGCAACTAATTTACTAGATAAAAATGGAATCAATTATATTCCTTCTGAAGCTGGCCACTTTTTAATGATAGATGTAACGTCTCATCCTAAAATCAATAGTTTGGATGATGAAAAAGCTCTTTTTGTTGCTCTTTTACAAGAAAATGTGTATCTTGCTCCTGGTCATATCTTTCATACACGTAAACCCGGATACTTCCGATTAACATTTACCCTGGATCGTCAAAAAATAGAAACTGGCATAAACAAATTCATTAAAGCGCTAGAACAAATTTAAATAATAAGAGAAATATCATTTTTCTCTTATTGCTACTATGATAATAAAACATATTTATTGGGTAACTAAATACTATATTCAATCTGATTCTGAAATTAAATCAATGAAGAGGAAAACGGGGGAACGTTATCATGTAAAGAAAAAGAAAATGTTAAAGTCTAGAACGAAAAGATGAGGGACCCTTGTTTTTTTTTTTTTTTTAGTTTTCATAACTGGGTTGTAGTATTTTAGTTTCTATTTTTTTTTTTTTTAGAAACGATTTTTTTTTTTAGCTCTTTGATTCTAATTGTGTGTGTGTGTGTGTGTTTTTTACTGTATAAACTAGCATAATATAGTAATATGTATTAATCTAATTATAAAAGACATGTTTTACAAAAAGGCTTATGTATCATCATAAAGAGTATACAATAATAATAAGAAACAAAAAAGTGAAATGAAACACGTACAAATTGCTATAGTGATAAACATCCAAAAATGGGATGTTGTTGGCATGGTTGCACCATCTTGATCTTTCGTACAAAAGTAATGTTTAGCCTCTTTAAATCACCAAAAAAAAAAAAAATTCACGCTTTATAACAACCCATAATTACGTTTTTTTTTTTTTTTTCTGTCCAGGGCAACACAACATATATTTATGTATACATAAAAAAAAAAAGACAATAAAAACAAATGAATTATACTGGCACATTAATGATTCAGTTTAATCGAATTATGTACGACACTAAGCATAAATAATTTCTATTTTTTTTTTTTAATGAACGCATAACGGAACAACACTTACACATTTAAGATACGGATTGATTGGACTTTTTTTTTTAACACGTGTTTTTTTTTATATGCTTAAAAGGAGAGAGAAAGGGGGGGGGCGAGGTCGTTAAAGCCGCGGTAAAACAAAAAAGGTAGATCGGAAACGTAAATAAACTAATGCACCAAGTAGGTTAAGATCTTCATGGATCAAAAACCAAAAAACAATGAATTTGATTATTTTTATATACTATCAACATTCAAAATAGAGAAAAGAAATTATCCTTATTTAAAAAAAAATATTAAGCCCTTTATAATTTATATATATAAATATATAATTTATTTTTCTTCTGTCAATTAAGAAATCAATATTAAATATTTTAATAACAAGAAACAACATTGAATTATGGAACTTTAGAAACAGCATGTAAAGCCGTTCAAGAAAAAAAAAAAATTAATAAAAAAAATTTTGACAGATGTTGCACGAAATATTTGTAACCAGGTTTATTGAAAGCAAGAAATACTTTGGGTCGTTATCCATATTTAGTTACTTATCTCCCTGGTCAACGATGTATGTTTTCGGGTGCCGCTTTTTTATATATATATATATATTTATTGATACTCAACACCAAATGTTATGCTTGTTAAAAAAAAGCGCGCCATGTCAAAATAGATTTCATAGATCAACAACGTAATATATGTTTATGTGGGGAAAAAGGAGGAGAATCAAAGAAGAAAAATAAGTTCTTAGTTTACATTATGCGTCAATGAATGGGGGATCAAAACGACCTTTCTTTTTTTTTTTTAATATCTATTGAATAAATTTGGGAAATAAAAAAAGAGTAAAAACTAATGTTACGATAGTAATAAACTGTCGTGCTTCTTACTGCTTCACCAATATACTCCTCTAATTTTTTTTTTGGCACTCCCCCCATTTCAATAGTATAATTTTAGTTAAAGCCGCGTGCAAGGTACGACATAAAATACATATCAAATCATGTAAATTTTTGTGATGAAATGTTAAAAGGAGTCCTTTTTTTTTTTGTTTTTTTGTTTTTCTCTTTTCTTCTCTTTCTCTTTCACTTTCTTTATTTACATTCATTCAATTTTATTTTTTATAAAAGACATATAATTTTCCTCCCATCCTCGTCTTTTAAAGTTTTATATCATTACTCTCTTTATTTAAATTAAAAATCCCAAAAATGTCTGCCACTCCCGAAAACATTGATCCCGTCGTCCAACAAAAGGAAGAGACACAACCTCAAGTCGAAAACACTACTACCACTAATAACGACACCGTCAAAGAGACTACTACTGAACAATCAAAAGATGATGTCAAGAAGGAAGATGATAAAGTAGAAACAACGGAAGAAGAATCTTCTGATAAAAAGAAAGATGATGAAAAGTCTTCTACTAAAGAAGAAGAAGAAAAATCATCTGAAGAAAAGAAGGAAGGTGATGATAAGAAGGAAGAACAAGTTGAAGCATCAAAGGAAGAAGAAGATGAAAAGAAAGAACCATCTTCTTCTGAAAATAAGCAAAATAAACGTTTTACTTTGTTTAAGAAGGGTAAAGGTCTTGGTGGACTTTTTGCTCGTAGTAAGGTAAAATTTTCTTGGGGGGTGAAGGGGAATCAAAATAATAATTCAAATCACCTTATTTTTTTTTTTTTTTTATTAATCATTCTTTTCAAATTTATATTAGTCACCTGAAAAGCAAAAGGTTGAAGAATCTGCTGCTCCTGCCACTGAAAATACTACTACCAATGTAGAATTACCCAAGATTGAACAATCACAACCTATTCAAGTAGATGCTGTTGTCAAGAAGGATGAAGAAGAAGAAGAATCAGCCAAGAAAGAAGAAAAAGAATCTACTCCTGTTGCTGAATCATCTGAAGAAGCTACTAAGAAGTCAGAAGAAGAAGAAACTACTACTGAAGCTAAAAAGGATACTGAAGAACCTGTTGTTGAAGAAGAACAAAAGAAGGAAGATGTTACTTCTAATCAAGTAAAGCGTCAATCTTTCATTCATAAGCTTTTCGGTGGTAACAACAACAAATCCTCTTCCAAGAAGGCTACTGAAACTAAGCCTGCTCCTGTCAAGGAAGAAGAAGAATCCAAGGAAGAAGAAGTTAAAGAAGAAGAAACTCCCAAGACTGAAGAAGATACTTCCAAGACTGAAGAAGTCAAGGAAGAAGAAACTCCCAAGGCAGAAGAAGAAAAGAAGGAAGAACCCAAGAAGGAAGAAGAACCCAAGAAATCTTCATCTCCTAAATTAGGTCGTCGTTTGACAGCTTTCTTTGGTGGTAAGAAGAACAAGAAATCAAAGGCTGTTGAAGGTGAACCCAAGGAACCTGAAACTGTTGAAGTTGTTCTTGAAGAAGAAGAAGAACAAGAAGAATCTAAGAAGACTCAAGAAGATGATGAACCCAAGAAATCTTCTGAAGAAGAAGTCAAGCCTGTTGATGAAGTAAAAAAGACTGAAGAATCCAAGAAAGAAGAAGAATCTTCTACTCAAGATGAAAAGGCTGCAGCTGTAAAGGCTGATGAACAACCTGCTGTTGTTGCTTCAGCATAAATTCCTTGTTATTTTATTCATTCATTATTATTATTATTACTTATTAACTTATTATTCCTTCCTTTTTTTTTTTTGATATAACAATACAAACCTTACCTCCTTCACCAATACACACACACACACCACACCATTGTTTTTATTTTTATTTTCTGCATTCAATCCTTACTTTTTACATTTTTATATTATTAATACGACGTAGAGTAATTTAATCTTTTTATATTGTTTTTATTTATTTTATTTTTACAAAACAAATTAGTATTCCAACTCAAATCACACACAACCATTCAAACTTACAGATCAAATATATATCTCTTTCTTTCTTTTTTTTTTAATTAAATCCTCCAAAAAAAAAAACCTAAAAAAAAAACAAAGAAAAAAAATAATAATAATTGAAAACTTTTTATCCATAACTTACAAAAGTCTTTTTATTTTGGGGCCCTGGTTGTTTCGTGTTTTTACGTGGGGAAATGGATCTTTTTAAGTACTCGGCATCTTAATAAGCTCTCCTGAAACACATAAGTTCCCTGATGGATACACATACTTTTTTTTTTTTTTAACCTAACTCATAGTTTTTTTTTTTTTTTTTCCTCCGTTTTTTTTTTCTTTTTTTTTTCAAGTTTTTCTCTCTATAGTTTTTTTTTTATTAACTCATTCTCCTAATAAAAAAAAAAGACACTTTAGAAATATATATATATATATACATACGAAAAGAAAAGAAAAAATGCTTTCTGCAGAAGCTCCTTTAGTTGACACAACTCTTATTGACCATTCAAGTAACCCCGTTGTTATAGAAACAGAAACTACAACAGATACCGCAACAAGTAGTCTCATTGAGGAAGTGACACTGACTATTATTGCTCATCCTTATCTCGATGAATTAGCTGATAAAATTAGACAAGAACCTATTCCATGGCAGGTAAATTTATTTCTTTTTTCTTTTTTTTTTTAAATCAAGTGGAAAACGAGTTTTTATGGTTTTTCCCAAACTTATTTAAACAAAAAAAAAAATGTCGGAGGTGAGTTTAGGGATATGAACGTGCTGGTATGCTTTCTGCAGACGAAGTAGCCATGATTGAACATGTTGAAAATAAATCACCAGAAGAAATTACAAATATTATGTCCGAGGTAAAATATTAGAATACCCCTAATACCTTTAAAAAAGAAAAAGAAAAACTAAATATATATATAAAGCACGGACTCTATTATGCCGGTATGTACCTGGATTTAATGCATAAACTTGCACGCGTTGACGCAGTTCAAAAGGTTTTGGTTATGATTCAAGATATGTTAAATGGTAAATTTATTAAAATTATCTTATATAAAATATGAGTATCATTGTTAATTATGATTATTTATTTTAGAACATAATGAAAGAATCATGTTGTTTCATCAAGCATCTATTAATCGTCCTGGTTATCCATTTGGACCCTTTCACAAGTAAGGATAGGATCAAACAAAATAGGGGGGTGAGTTTGAGAAATGTATCATATACTAAAAACTAAATAATTATTTAAAAAAAAAAAAAAGGGCTTTGAGAATTAATGATGAATTTATTGGAATTCAATCAAGTAAATTATTAGCACTTTTAGTTTGGTAAGTTTCATTTTTGATTCAATGGCTAAAAAGACCTTTTGTTGTTGTTTTTTTTAACACTTTTATTATATTAAAATATATAGTTCATCTAAAAAACCAGATATTGATATTGATGATTTTTTTCAATGGATGACATTTCAATTACAAAGTCGTAATTCAAATCTTATTGAACTAAATATTCAAATACTTGATGCTTTATTTCATATACCCTCTTATCGTAAATCTTTTTGGAATACCCTTCATGCTATGGATACGTAAGTATTTGCGGAAGGGGAAATGTTTTAGACATAATAATAATAATAATAATAATAATAATAATAATAATAATAATAATAATAATAATAATATATATTATATATATTATAGATTTATCAACGTTTTGAAAAAGAGTAATTCAAATCCTCAAGTAATTTATGAAACTGTTTTTGCTTTATGGCTTTTAACCTTTGATGAAGAAATTGCAACTCATTTAAACAGGTAAAAAAGCATTACTTTTTTTAATTATTATTTCAATAATAATAATATTTATTCAATTCTCTTTCTCTTAATTATTAGAAAATATGATGTTATTTCTACATTGGTGGAAATAGCTAAATCGGCAGTTAAAGAAAAGATTATTCGTGTCGTTGTCGCTACATTTAAGGTAAAATAATAATAATAATTCTTAATTTAAAATAAAATTTATTAAATAAATAATATATATATATATAGAATCTTGTAGAAAAAGCACCCAAAGCCAATTTATCTGCTATGTTAGTAGCTAAATTACTTCCATTTGCTGAACATTTAAGTACACGTAAATGGTCTGATCAAGAAATAATGGATGATATTCATTTAATTATTCGTGAATTACAAAATAATTTTCAAAGTCTCACGTAAGTAGTAATCTATGAAAGGGGGAATTTATTTGTTTATGCTGACGTATATATATATATTTAGAACATTTGAAGTCTATGCCTCGGAATTAGAAACCGGCAAGTTGGAATGGTCTCCACCTCATCAATCCGAAAATTTCTGGAAAAAAAATGCTATTCGGTTAAATGAAAATAATCATCGATTACTAAAGTAAATCTATTTTTCACACACACACACACACACACACACATAGAGAGAGAGAGATACTTTTTTAATATATCAAAATGACTTGTTTTTTTTTAATCATTTAGGATGTTGGCACGTTTATTAAGTTCATCCAATCAATTTGAAATTCTTGCTATTGCTTGTCATGATCTTGGACAATATGCAAAATATAGTGGAAGTGATGGTAAAAAATATCTTCATGAATTAGGTGCTAAACAACGTGTAATGGAATTAATGACTCATGAAGATCCAGAAGTTCGTTACCATGCATTATCAGCTACTCAAAAATATTTTGCCATGTCATCTTAAAAAAAAAACTCTCCCACAGACCCTTTTTTTTTTTAACCTTTCAATTTCCCTCCGAAATTCAAACCTGTTTAATATATGTTTGGGGGTGGGGAGAGGGGGGAAGAGAAAGAGAGAAGAGGAAGTGGTATAAATCTTTTTTTTTTTTTTTTTTTCAATATAATATAACTTACATTTTGGATTTTATTCAAAAAAAAAATTTTTTTCTCTTTTTTCTTTTCGTTTCAAAATATCTTTTTTTTTTTTAAAGTTTATTGTTTTATCGTCACCATAAAAACATAACAAATAAAAAAAAAAAAAAATTCATCATTATATCAATAGGATGTCTTCCTCATCTCTGATTCGTGAAACACAAGAGTCACTCGATAGCACTCGAGTTACACTAAATCATTTACAAAGCATTGAACAAGATGTCTTGTAATAATTCTCTTTTTATTATTATTCTACGTATTTTACTATTCCATTTAAAAAAAAAAACTAAAACAATATATATAAAAAAAGATATCATTTTGAACAATTAACACAAGTTATCATGATTTCTACTGGTCATCTTATTCAAGCACTTGTACAAACTGATTTAGAACAAGCTGATCTACACCGTGAGTATGTTGTACAAACAAAAAAAAAAAAAAAAAAAAAAAAAAGAAAAAAAAAAAAAAAAAAAAAAAAAAAAAAAGGAGAGAGAAAAAAAAAACAGTACTTATATAATCTAAACTTAACTTTTATATAGTTCAACAAGTAATTCATGTTTTATCTGAGCCAAAACTTAAACCAGTATCATTATCATTAAAAATAAATGAATCTGTGATGATTCAGTAAGTGATTAAATAATTATGAGAGGGAGGAGATGGCAATATATATATATATATATATATATATAAAAGAAGAATGGAATGATTCATGATGATTTTATAGTATTACTACTGATGTTATTGGTGTTACCACTACAAAAATAAAAGAAGAATCAAATGGTTTATTATGGTTGGAACAAGTTCTTGATACTTTTCTTGAATTGGATCAACAAGTAAAAGAAATTGAACAACAAGTTGAATCATTACAACGTTATAAAGATGAAAATAGTGTTTGTTTAACACGTATGGCTATTCATCAACATAATAAAAAATAAATGTTGCGGTCCGTGCGACCTATAATATATATGTATAACTTGTTATTGATCTTTACTTATATATATATAATATATATAACAAAGAAATAATTATTTAGTATATAACAAGTTACTTACTGTAAATAATGCAATTGTGTTAGGGTATGACAAAAAAAAAAAGAAAGAAATTTTGGTTGGTTTGACCTTATTTTTATTTTTTGCTTTAAAAAAAAAAAAGCGTGACACTACCATGTTTGTTGTTGTTATTATTCTTTATGGATCAGATGATTTATATATTTATCATGATGTTCAGATGATGCCATTAGAATTTGGAAAACTTGACGTAATGATAATGTTCCAAAAAAGACTTTAAGTTAAAACATATAAATACTTTTATTACGTTAGAAGTAATTTTTGTAAACTTGTATAAAAAAATTACTATTATTTAGGGTTTATAACTCTTCACTCTTCTCCGTCATTATTTCCCCGCAACATATATATACACACACACACACACACACATTAAACTTTAATAATAGTAATAAAGAAAATATAAAGCATATTACATATAATAACAACAATCCCGCCAAAATCGATCTACAAAAAAAAAAAAAAAATTCTCTCTTCCCAATGAATTTTTTGTTTTGAAATAGAATATATATATAATATATACAAAGAAATAAAACAAAAAAAAAAGAGAATTGTGAACCGCGTAACCCCACTCCTTTTGTTATGTACTACATTTATGATGTTATGCAAAAAGGGCTGTGTCAAATGTAACGATGTTAATATACTCTCACGGTCTATATAATCTTTCGGTGTCATGATCCCGCGTAATTTAGTTGTATATATATATATATGTGTGTGTGTGTATATGTGTGTGTGTGTGGAGAGAGAGAGAGGGGAGGGGGATATTTTCTATCTTAAAAGTGTATAAAGTATGAAGAAATGAATAACACAACTCTTCTTTAATAAATAAATAAATAATAATAATGTAACAATTGCATAATACTTATACACACACAACATAGTAACAACCTTTTACACGAAAAATAAAGTTGTCGTTGCGGGGTCGTCCCGCTCTTTTTTTTTTTTGACTTTTTTGACTTTTTTTTTTTTTCCCTTTTTTTTCTTTCTCTCTTTCTCTCTCCCTTTTTTTTTTAACAGTCTTTTCTCTTTCTTTTATTCTTTTTTTTTTCTATTCTTTAAAAAAAAAGTATTTACAATCCTTTAAGACGTAAAAAAAAAAAAAAAAAAAAAAAAGAAATATATATATAAATACCGAAAGGTTTAAAAAAAAAAAGAAAAAATCATGACAGAACCACTACAGCATGAAGAATTAATGTATTCTCGAAAACGCAAACAAGATTTACACTATGAAGATACTTCAACAACAAGTCAAAATAATTCATGGTTAAATCATCATCATCATCGTGATCATCATTCTTCTTTTTTAGATCAACTACCAACTACATCCACGTCGTCTACAACTACAACAAGTTCTCAACACCAACAACTTGGTTTTGAATTTCTTCCTCCACCTCCATTACCCAATACAACAGAAGAAGTGGCTGATGAATTTATTTCTTATAATGATCATCAACATCGTCAACAACAACAACAACAGGAACAACTTCGTTTAAATGATTTACAAAGTATTCATGAACGTAATCAACAACAATTAATTCAATCATGGGTAGGTGGAAGACAATCACCCCAAACAAGTTTTTCTCCAACCACACCTGCTTTTTTTTCACCTAGTTTTCTTGAATCTTTACAAAATGATGATGATACATCCGCTACTACAACAACAACAAGACATCATTCATTTATTCAATCAACGAATACTTTACAACATGATCAACAACAACCTTCTTCTTCCTCTTCTTCTTCTTCATTATCTGCTTGGCCACCTATTCCTTCATCTCATCAACAACCATCTTATGAATTTTCTACTTCTATGGATTCAATGGTTTGTATCAATTTATATAGGGTTGGAAAAGAGGAGAAAGTTTGGCGTGTGAGTGAGTGAGTGAGTGTATATATATATATATATATATATATGTGAGTTATATGCAAAAAAAAAAAAAATTGACATTCTTTTTTCCCATAACACAAAAAAAAAAAAATGATTGAACAGATAGACCGAGCACGGACCAACCATCATCATTCGAATAATAATAATAATGAACCATTACATTTATTTCATTCTTCTTCAACTTCTATTCTTTCACCACCTCAATCACCTTCTACATCAAGTCCTTTTATACGTAGTAATTCATCTTCTTTACGTCAACGACCTATTCCTGAAGAAGAAGATGATTATAATAATAATAATAACAGACAACAACAACAACAATTGGAATTACGTAGTTTAAAAGCAGGTCTTGCAACAGCGCGTATCATTCAAAGTACAGCTAATGCATCAAGACTTAAACCTTTAGTTCAAACTTATTTACAATCAACAAATCCAATGGCTTCAGGTGAAAAAACTGTTATTATATTAACAAGTAAAGTAGCTCAAAAATCGTATGGTACTGAAAAAAGGTAATAATAATTCGCGCTCCCCCCCTCCTTTTTTTTTTTTTTTCCTTTTTTTTTTTCCCGCTTCCCCCCCGCCCCCCGCCTTTTTTTTTTTTTTTTTATTACAACTTACTAAATAGAGTTTATTTATTTGTTATTTAGATTTTTATGTCCTCCTCCGACAGCTATTTTAATGGGTACAACATGGTGGAAACCAAAAATGAATGAAAGTAATGAATATGGTCCACCTTTATTAACAGTTTGTATTTCGGGTGAAACAACAAGTCAACCTGGTCAAGTAGAATGGTATAATTCCAATGGAGCTGCTGTTGGACAAACAGGTCATCCTAAATCACCTTCATTATCTTCAACACATCATACAAATCAACAACAACAACAAAGATCCATCACTTCTTCTTCTTCTTCTTCTTTTCGTGATCAACAACAACAACAGAGAGTAGATGTAGATTGGTATCATAATCATGAACAAGATCCATTAATGGCTGGAAGATGTGTTGCTAAAAATTTATATATTAATGATGCGGATGAAAAACGAAAAAGAGTGGAATGTCTTATTCGAATTCAATTAGGTGATGGATCTCTTTTGGGTACTTTAGCAAGTAAAGGCATTAAAGTGATTAGTAAACCCAGTAAAAAACGACAAAGTGTTAAAAATATGGAATTATGTATTCATCATGGTACTACTGTTTCTTTATTTAATCGAATTCGTTCACAAACGGTGAGTACAAAATATTTGGGCGTTTCTTGTGGATCAGCATTTTCACCTCCTGGATATCATGAAACAAAATCATCCAATGATATTCATCCTGGTGGTAGTACAAGTGGAACTTGTTTTGTAGCAAGAACAACAAGTTGGGATCCATTTGTTATTTGGATTGTGGATACAACACGTACACCTAATAATGATATTCAACAAGAAAATGAATCACCTGAAGATTATATTGGTCACAATGTTCAAATCAATAATAATCGTAATGTAAATTATCCACCTCCACCTGCTATTGCATTAAAAAATACGACAGATCAACCTATTGCTATTCATTATAATCAACATATTGTATTACAATGTTTAACAACAGGTTTAGTCTCTCCTGTGATGATTATTCGTAAAGTAGATAAAGCATCTACTGTTGTAGGAGGTGCAAGAGCGCCTATGGATCAACCTGCAGGTGGTGAATTTGGTGATGAAATGTTAGGAGATCCTGTTTCTCAACTTCATAAAGTAGCTTTACAAATTGTTCAAGATCCTTCTCAAGCAGTGAATCATCATCAACAACAACAGCAACACCAACAACAACATGGTTTTGGAACAACACCTAGTATGGATCCATTATTAAATCATCAACATCAACAAGGAGTAGATATAGGCGTAGGAGGATTAAATAATAATAGTAATAATAATAGTCATTTAAATGATGGATGGATGTTACCTAAAAGTCAACATCCAATTACTTATTTGGCATGTTTAAATGATATGGTTGGAATGCATAAAACTGTGGAACGACGTAAACCTGTCATGTCATGGGAAGATATTACATCTCAAGAAGCAAGTGGTAAAGTAGTACGTAAACGACGTGTATCCACCGATCAAATTGGTGATATGGAACATATGTTTCGTAGACGAAATAATACATTGGATCCTACTACCATGACATTATCCAAAACATCTTCTAATACTACAACAACAACAACAACAAATAATAATAATAATAATGGATTGAATGATTATGATACTTTATTTCATCCTCATCGAGCAAGATCTCATTCTATTTCAATAGAACAAAATCGATTTAGTCGTTCCAATCGACGTATGTCAACAGCAAGTACAAGTAGTACAGGGAGTTCTTCAAGTACTACACATCATCATGGTTTTGGTGCTTATTGGTCTGAAGATGTTTCAGATGCTGCCGTATGGACAATAGTTGGAACAGGTATAAAATATATATGTATACATATATATATATATATAAAAGGCTAATCTAATCTATAATGATAATATATATATAGATTGTGCCACATTTAAATTTTGGGCACCTCAACCTACTGAAACAAGTACAATGACACCATTTCCTTCATTATCCCATTTTTCATTAAATGGTTCAAGTAATAATAATATTAATAGTAGTAATGGTCATCATCATGATACTACTACTACTACTACTACTACTAGTAGTAGTAGTGTGAGTGGGAATAATAATAATAATAATAATACATTAATGACACTTCATGGTGAGAATTTCACACGGGATCTCCAAGTATGGTTTGGTGATGTTAAAGCATCTCATACCGAATATAGGGGACGAGAAATATTCTTATGTCATGTACCACCTAGACATGAATTAATGGAATCTATGCATATTGAACAACATCTTAATGATAATAATAATAATACAAATGGTTTCAAATTACCTATCTTATTAGTAAGAGGGGAGGGTGTTATCATGTATAAAACAAATCAATATTATCATTTCTAAAACTATTAACAAACACAATTTCTTTTTATTTTATTTTATTTTTATGCTTGTTTTTAAATCCTCTTTCCTCCCCCCCTCATATAGTTGCTTTCTTCTTTCCTTCTTTCCTTGTCTTTATAAATCATTTGTGTTATTTCCCGCCACCCCCCCCCTTTTTTTTTTTCTTATATTATGTGACATATTTGCGTATACACACAGACATTTATTCAAACCCTTCAAAAAAAAGATATGCCCCATCCATCCCGCCACTCAATTTTTTTTTTATGCTTTTTTTTCTGTTTTTTTTTTCTATATATATCTTGTTTTACTTATATACACACATACACAGACACTCTCTCTATATATATACAAAGCTGTCTTTTTTCTTCTTTTTTTTTATATATATATATAAGTATAAAAATAATAATAAGTTTATTGAACTTTGGAATCTATATTTTTTTTTTAATTGATTTGTGTTGTGATAGAAAGAGGGAAAGAAAAAGATGTGTGTTTTGTATAAATAAAATGAAATACTAATAAATGAAATAATAATAATAATAATATTGAAAATTCTACAGTTTAAGAGAGAGAGAGAGAGAGAATAAAAAAAAAAGAAGCTTTATACTTGTACAATAACTAAAGTTAAAGAAAAGAAAAAAGAAGAAGAAAAAAAATTTGTACACCAAAACGGGGGAAGGGGAAAAAAAATACAAATATAATGATGAATGCTTTGTGTGTGTGTGTATAAGGGTTGCTAAAAAAAAAGGGGGGGGAGAGGGGGGGTAAGAGAATGCATGCAATAATAATAATAAAAAAGGGCGAGAGAGGGGGGATTTCAATGTGAGTGATTTGAAGGTTGAAAAGTAAAAGGGAAGAAGAAGAATGGAATATTTATATAGATGTAATATGTATATTTATAATAATAATAATAATAATTGTGTGTGTGCGTGTGTGTGTGTGTGCGATAAGAAAGAGAAAGTTTTTCACCTGTTGAAAAGGTTTATGGGATAATTATGCAAAATAGGAAAAGGTTTTTTGTTGTTGTTGTTGTTGTTGTTGTAGAAGATGCAAAATGGATGTGTTGTTGTGTAAAAAAAATTAGAGTCATTGAATATTACATTGACAATAAACTGGATTATTATCATCATGTGATGCTAATTCATGTTGATGTTGATGTTGATGTTGTTGTTGTTGATGTTGTTGTGCTTGCTGTTGTTGATGTTGATGATGATGAGGTGATTGTTGTTGTTGAGGTGAATTAGATGAAATAGTAAATGGATGAAGTGGTGGAGGAGGAGGAGATGATTCATGAAATGTTTGCATAGCAATAGCAGTAGTAGACGGTGATAATTTATTACGAAAATCACCTGCACTACTACGTCTTCTTCCAGATGAATTTCTTGATTGAGTAGTAGTACTAGTATCTAAAGATAATCTTTTTCTTAATACTTCAACTGCTTGAGAATGATAATCTAAACTATTACTTCTTCTTTTACATCCAATTAATGGTACTTGATTACTATTATCATCATCCTCATGAATCATAAATTGTTGTTGTTGTTGTTGTGTAGTAGATGATATTAAACTACCAATTCCAGAATCATGATGATTTTGTTGTTTTCTAATTTCCCAACGTTTTAAATTATCTTTCATACAATCGACTGTAAATGACATTTCAGGTAATATTTGACGTACACTATCAAATAATTCCAATGCAACAAATCGAATAAATCCAATTTGTGAATCTGCTAATACAATTTTATCACGATCATTCATTGGTAATACAGGTAATCCCATAACACGTTCTAAATCACCTTGTGAGACAGATTCTTCAACAAGTAATTCAGCCCATTTCACTGCTCTTAAAAAGGGTCGAGTCTAATAATTATAATTATTAATAATCATCTATAATAATAAATAAATATATATAATCTATAATAGGATAACTTACCACATTACTAATATCAGCACATTTAATCATTGCACTACATAATAATAATCTTTCTTTTTCACAAGTAGAATCATCTAATGCACGTAAATCAGGATGTCGACGTGCTTGTGCAAGAATACTTTCAACATAATCTGAATTTAATGACATATCTGTTGCTAAAATACTAGTGACAACCACTTTACGAAATTCTATATATATATATTTGAAAAAAAAAAGTCAGTCTCTTTTTTTTTTTTAGGGATGGGGGAGGAAATGATATTTTATATACTTTACCTAAATAATCAGCTGAACTAGGCCCTCCTCCAATTTGATCAAGACCATGTTTTTTAATAATTTGAAATAATGTCATTGAATGAAAACTTTCAAGAACAGAACGATCATTATATAAAAGAGCTAAAGGTGCACCTGCATTAATCTATAAAAATTATAGTATAATAAATAAATAAATAAATAAATTTATATATGAAAAAGGGGAAGAAAAGGGACGTGCGCAAATAAAAAGGGAGGGAAAATAAAAACATACCAAAAACGCGTTATTAACACCTGGATGAGCTGCATCGTGACCTAAAGCAGCAATTAAAAGAGCGAAAATATCTTTTGGACGAAGTAGATATTGTGGACGATTTCGTGACACATTATTATTTGTAGCGTGATTCATTCGAAGATGAGCGAATGATAATAAACCAAGACGACAAAGAAAGTAGTACAAACATTGCAAAACATCAACAGCATGTGCAAAATTATGATATGGATTTCCATCGTGGTAGGAACCTGAAAGTTCAATAATAAAGTTGTACAACTGGTCTATTTTTTGTTACGCAATGTTAATTATATATATATATAAAAAAAGGGCGGGAAAGAAATCATTATCACAAAATGTGTTTTTTTTTTTTAAAAAAAAAAAAAAATACCTTGATTAATTGTTAAATGAGATAATTCTGGTAACACTAAAGCTTGTTGAAATATCAAATAAGCACAATGAATTAAATCATCATGACTAAAATCAAAAGGATTAAAATCCCAACTTGAAATTTTATGTCGAAGCATAGTGGCACGTTCACTAATTAAAAAAAATGAATTTCATTCCATTTATATATTAAATCAGTAATTCACCCCCTTTTAAACAAAGAGATCTTCATAATGTATATGTGGCCCGCGCACTTTTTTTTTTTTTTTTTTTTTTTTTTACCTAGATAATCCCCGATATTTTGGATGCATAGACATTAAAGGTGGATTGGCGTAAATATCCATGACTGATTGTGCAAAACTAAAATAAGATGAGGGGTTGACGTTAGTAACTAAGATCAAGAAAAGGAGGGGGGGGAGAGGTAGAGAAATAAAGAAAGAAGAAAGGGAGAGGGGAAATATATGATTCTTTTTTTTTTTTTACCGAGTATCTTTAGTAAAAATTTCTTTAATTCGATGTTGAAGACCATCATCTGGACAAAGTGTTGAAACATTATCAGGTAATGAAGGAGAAGATGGAATAAAAGTAGATGCATCATTTTCGTGCATTTTAGAATCGGGTTTACATCGGTGTAATTTCTAAATAATAATTTTTTTTTTTCACTGATGGTATTAATATTTTACAGAAAATAAGAATACCTCCTCCCCCACCCCCAATTTTTTTTTCATTCATTCATTCATTCATTCAATAAAATTACCAGAAATAATGTTTTAATGACATCTATACGTAAAGGTTTTAATAGATAATCTACTGCACCTGCATGTATACAATCAAGCATAAATGTAGTATTATCATCGGATGAACAAGCTAATACATTTTTTGTTATTTAGTTTCATTTCTTAAAGATAAAATAAAAAAATAAAAATGAATTATTTACCAATGACAGGCACGTCTTCTGAAAGGGTATGACAACTTTTTTTAATCCAAGTAATTCGTGAATCGGTTATACCGGAAGAAGAAGAAGAAGAAGCAGTAGAACAAGAAGAAGAACAAGAAGGGGTATATACGGTGTCGTCATCGTCATCGTCATCATCGTCATTTTGTTGAATGGTTGTAGTTGTTGTATCAATATCAAGATCAATTAATAAAATAGTAGGAGACCCATGTCGTATTTGTTTCACTCGTTCTAATGCATCAGAAGGGTTCGAATATATAAACACTATTAAAATAATTTTTATTATTATTAATATGAATTATTATTATTATTATTATTATATATACTTTTATGTTTTATTTACCTTGACCAAAGATAGATTGTAATAATGAAATATAAGAAGGTTCAACATTATTATTATTATCATTAAATATGTGTTGATCCTCAATAATAAAAGGAGGTGGTGAAGGTTGAAAAGATACGACGATTGAACAACGAGAAGGGTCCATTCGAAAGTTTCGCTTATTTTGTTGTTGTTGTTGTTGTTTTTTTTTTATAAATGTACTTTTCTTCCAAATGGTAAAATAATTCTATGTTGTTGGATATGTATATAAAAAAAAATCGAAAGTCTTGTAATGGACGTATAATATATAAGTTTCTTTTTAATATATATATATATTATATATATATATATATATATAAAGGTTGTGCTGATCCGTAATCGCACTTCAATTCGTTCTTCTTTTTTTTTTTTTTTTTTTTTTTTTTCGTTTCAACTTTTTTTTTTTTTTTTTTATAAAAAAAAAAAAGAAATGGTTAATGGTGTTCGTGTTTTAAATGTATATATTTTTAATAATAATAATAATAATAATAATAATAAAAAGAAAAGATGGGGAAATATATATAAAAAAGAAGGGGGGCTTGAAAAAAAAAAAAAAAAAAAAGGTTGAAGAGAAAAGAGAAAAGAGGAAAGAAGGAAAGAGGAAAAGGGGAAGAAAAGGTAAAAAAAAACTGGGCGTTTATTCTCTTTTGGTATAGATTTTTTTGGTTGGTTAAATTTGTTGTATTGTCGTACTAAAAAAAGGTTTTTTTTTTTTTTTTTTTTTTTATAACCAAAAACCTTTTATTTTATTTTGTTTCCTTATGTTTTTCTTGTCATCTTATATTTTTTTTTCTTTCTATTTTACTTACTTAAATAATCCTTTTTTTTTTTTTTGCATAATAAAATATATTATTGAAAAACAAAGTGTTTCGGAGGAGGGGGATATGAGTTAGACAGAAAAGTTTTTTGTTTTTTAATGGACCGACGGGAAACTCTCTTTTCACACGTGGCACCCACCCACACACACACACACACACACACAAATCTTTTTTTTGCACGCTTTTTTTAGACCAAAGCAGGGGCCTTACCATTGTTCTAAACTTTTTTTTTTTCCCCACTTCTTCTTTACCCTTTTTAAATCTATTCTTATTAATTATTATTATCCATTTTTTCTTTTCTTTTACTATAATCCACGCGAAAACTTTGTTTCATTTATGAAAAGATATCTTTTTTTTTTTTTACAAATGAGTTTTTGGGTCTTGTAAAAAAAAATCTCTATTTTTTTTTAAACCCCCCCCCCTTTTTTTTTTTTTTTTTTTTCACCCGCTCGAACCTGCAAATTCCTTTTTTGTTTGCTACTACTTTATCTCTCTCTCTACCCCCCCCCCAAAAAAAAAAACTTTTCTTCCAATCCTTACCCTTACCCAATCCATTCTTCTCCTCCCCTTTTCCCCTCCCCCCAGGTTTATATAGTTTCCGTAGTTTTCCGGTTGAAAAAAAAAATTAATTATTTATTTATTTATTTTTGAAAAAGAAAATAATGTATATATATATTATATATTATATATAAACAAATAATATCACACAGACATAAAGAGTATAAATATTTTAAAGCAAATCATTTTAATTATTGATGGCCCTTTTTAAAAACAACATTATATATAAAGTTCAAATACTTGTGTGTTACTGTAACACAAATAGTTATAAAATGGTGTAACTCACTTGGTTAAAAAGAACAAGTGAAAGTAGTTTATTATAAAACGCGATATTTTTTTTTTTTTAGGTCGATCCTTTTTAATTTTCCCAATTTCAATCCTCACCCCATCTTCTCAAATAATAAGAATAATCATTATTATATATGAAAATATCTATTATAGATATATTTAAATTTGTTTATTGTTGTTGTTTACAAGTTTAATCCTTAAAAGGGTAATCATTATTATATTATGAAATAGGAGGTAAGTGCGGGGAGTACAAGAGAAAGGTTAAAAAAAAAGGGGAAAAAAAAAAAAAAGTAAACCATTTTGGATCTGCATTAATAAATATATAAGTTGGGTGGCGAAAAAAAAAACGTTACTACGTACTAAAATACAACGTGGCTGCCATGTTTTATACTTTTCTAACATGAGAAAAAAAAAAAGAAATGTTTATTTCAATCTAAACTTTTTTTTTTTAACTATAAAAGTGAGGTTTAAGAATGAATAACGTAAGGAGAATGGATTTAATATATATGGAGGGAGGGTTCCCCACAAACAATAATAACAATGAATTATTACGTTACCTTTATAAACGTAACTCCAAAGATGATGAAACTCTTTTTTTATTTTATTCATTGTACCTATACGTATAAACTCCTTATTTCTTTAAACTTTACCATTACTATAATAAAATCTATATATTATGTGTGTGTGAATCATTTAAAGTTTTTAGTTCTTATGACCTTTTTTTTGTAGTATGTAACATACATTTGTTATAATATAAAACATATCATTTCACAAATAAAGACAGGTGATTCTATTTATTTATATGAGTTTTCAATGAAAAAACTTGGAATATGTATGATGATCTCTTTTCCAATTATTTGGTAAGACTTTTTAAACAAGTAAAAAAAAAAAATCCCTCTTCCCCTTCCCCCCCTCCTTTTTTTTTATTTATTTCAGTGGAATGATATTATTCTTAAGTTATTACACATTATGGAATGTTAATAAGATTTCTTACTATGATCTTAATCTTTTTTTTTTGAAGAAGAAGAAGAACAAAAAGGAGGTGGTCGTCATGTAATTAGGAATAATATTGCATAGATACTAAAGACAGGAAAAAAAAAAAAAAACTTTCTTATCATACGTAATAATTCAAATCTACTGGAAGGATGTCACATTTTTATATTTGTTTTTTATAATAATTAGGTATAATGTAGGAATGTCAAGATGATATATATATATGTGAAATAAGAGAAGAAATTCTATCCTATTTTTATTTGGTTGCTATGGAATTAGTTTAATCAAATAAACTTTTGTATATCGAAATGATTTACGGTTGACTTGCTAATTTAACCATTCAAAGAAATAAATAGATTACTCCTTAAAGTTTCATGATTTATGTATGTACCTGTAACCTTTGTTGTTTCTCATGTACGTACGTAGTAAACAATAATCTTAAATAACAATATAATAAATAATATAAACCTTTCTTCTCTTATTTAACTAAATATACTAGAAAATGTATAAAAAGGATACATACGTTTTTTTAAAAAAAAAATAAGTTGCTATAACAACATTCTAAATAAGTTAATTCTGTTACTTTCTCTTAATATTAAAATGAATGGCCGCAGGTCATGAGAGAACAACGATAATGAAAAGTGATGACCTGAATGACTGACAAGTGATGCAAAACAAATATGCAAAAGATTATAAAAAGGTGTGTCTGTGATAAATTTTATCATCACTTATGCATCATTTTTGGGATGAAGGCGCAAAAATATAAACTTCTCCTTTTTCCCTCCTTTCAGAAAAAAAAAACATACAACAAAATAAATAAATAAAAGGCACATTTTTTAAATAATTTACCATTTTAAATGACGGGAAAAAAAAAAATAGTGGAACCGAATATTCTTCAATTTGTGTGTTTTGTGGTTCCATTCTATTATTACTTATAAGGCTTAACACACAACTATACAAAAAAATTTGTTTCTTTCAAAATTCTATAATTTATTTTCTAAAAAAAAATATATATATATATATTTCCCGCCATTTTCCAATACTTTTTTTTAATAAAAAGTTATACACAAGTTTATTAGAGACAAAGAAGTCCTCCCATTGGTACAGGGGGAAAAAAAGATTTGGGGGACCGTGTATGTATGTAATGTGTATGGGAGAAGGGGGGGGTGGATGGCGAAGGTTGAATATAAAATAGTCCACATAATAATAATAAGCTTAAAACTTGTTTCCTGTGTATGGATGATACTGTTTGATTATCATTTCTAACCCGAAAAATTTACAGAGAGATAAATAAACACGCGTGAATTTTTTTTTTAATAAACGTGGTATATTAAATGATGATGTATGATGATAAATAATAGTTGAATGAAAGAAAAAAAAACAACAACAATAATAATAATAACATTTTATAATATATAAACACATCATGATAGTAACAAAAAGAATAGTGTAAAAGGGATCAGAAAAGAAATAATTTAGTTAGCGATACGTTTAATATCATTTAACCATTGTAACGAAAGAAATGATGAATTCGGAAGAGATGTTGAATATCTTGACCAAACTAAAGATAATAATAATAATCATTCATAGTCAATATTAATTTAAGATACATATTCACAAGTATGTTTAAACAGTTTTATGTGGTTTTGTTCCACACATAATATTCTTGTCTCCTTTCTCTCTTTTCCAAAACTGAATGATATATATTACTTACGCCAAAACGAAAACTTTTTACCAAGCCATCTTCCTACAAAGGGAAATACAACAAGTGAAAATAAAGCATTAAATTGTTCTTTTGTTTCTTCCCATTCTACTTCAGCATCATAGGTATAATAACTTTCTCCTCCTTCAGAATAAATATCGTCATCAATAGAAATGTTGTCTTCGTAATCTGTCATTCTGTTTAAAGTTTATTTGTTATTTTTTTTTTATATAAAGTAAAAGAAAAAAGTCAATTTATATATAGTTTAATGTCAAACGCGAAAATAAATTGTTTGAACATTTTATTTACCTTTTTTTTTTTTTTTTGGTACTGAAATAGACACCTGTGCTCACACACACCACACACGCATTTTTGACCTGTTTTTTTTTGGTTCCAGCAGCCTAATGTTTTTTTTACAGTTCCGACAAACGATTGCATTTTATTTTTGTTTTCAGGTACGAGATAATGACTAATTTTATATATATCCATGACAACTATCATTTGTAATTACGATATTACGTTTTTTTTACGCGTGTGTATTGATTAAAATACATAAGTACTTGAATATTTTCTTTTTTTAAATAAAAAATGTCGACTCTTTTTTTAGTGAATAGGAACAGAATAAATTAATGTGTGGTACGTACAATTTTATTCTTGTATTTTTGAATATGTATGATCTCAACAGAATCATTTATTATCATACTTACTTAAATAGAATAAAAGAATAAATTTGTATAATGCTATTTACCAACAGAATAGATATATAACTTATCAATGAAAAAAAAAAAAAAAACTGAATCATAAGTATTTTTAAAAGTCAAAATGATTAGGTATATATACGTAATCAGTAGCTAATTTCTTTTTTTTTTATGGTTATATGTGCATTTAACTTATTATTTGGTAGTAGTAGTAGTAGTAGTAGTAGCAACAGCAAATATTCCTTTTTAATTTTGCAAACAGAATTTAAATAAAGACATCTGCATAATATATATAAAAATAAATATACATCAAATATTGGACGAGCAATTATTGCTGTAGTCTAAGTAGAGATATTATGATAAAGAATGTATACTATACTATTTTTTACTCATATCATAACATAGTCTATAATTAAAAGACCTCAAAGAAATTTATGTTGTCAGTAGGAAACTTGATTTGTTTTCAAGTTACATACATACATACATAAAAAATAGTTTGATACTAAATTAACTATAAAGTCTCTTTTATTCATTATTATAGCAACAACGTGGTTCCAAACTAGGAAATCCCCCAATGAATAATAATTTGTATTATTGCTTTTTTTTTTATTATTATTAATCAAAAATCTCGTTTAGATTCACTCTGAGTAGCAATAACTAAATGAACTTACAAAGTCATACAGTATAATTTATATATTAGAAGAAGAGAACATACCACGATAAATATTATCTTAATAACAAACACAAAAAGGCAATATGTTTATTCCTCTTTATTATGTATTTTCATATAAATGGAAACATATCATAACACCAAAAAAAAAAGAATGTTGATCCAAAAAGGAAAGCATTGTTTTATTATGATAAATGATAATATAATATAACTATAATAATTTTTGGAAGAAGAGATATAGTGAAACAATATCAACGAACAATATATAACTTGAAAAGAAAAGTATATTAACCAGACGACCAATCCATTGCTTTCTCATTTGCAACACTATCTTTTTCTTTAATTGTTTTATTTTGTTACTTCTGCTGCACATAAGTTAGTTTATTGATCTTTACACATAATACTACATTAATAAAATAATACTGAAAAAAACCAAATATATCTATTAGATATCGAATGAGAAAACAAATCATATTACCAGATTTGACAAGATGTGTTACCGAGACAAGTCAAAAAATGATGGCATGAAGTCGCTTCTTATCGAGTTTTTTTAATAATTTTACGATATATATTTTGATAAGATATATTAAGTTATTTATTAGATATTATACTTAATCCGTCGTTGCACTTTTCTTTTTGATTACATCAATAGGTGATAATGCTATATGTATTATACCCAATGGACATTTAAGTACATATATTACAACGTTGAACAATTTTTACTGACATGTTTAAACTAAAACTTTTTTGGGATTGAATTTTTTTTTTCACTTTTTCCACTTTTTTTTTTCTGATAAAAAAAAAAAAGAAAAAAATTATGGGTCGACGATCAAAAGAAGACGATAAGAATAATAATGACAGTGACGTTCAAGATCGACCGATCGCCACGATTGAAGGCTGGGAAGACGGTGAACCTTATAAACGCGGTGTAACTAAATTAGATCGTTGGGAATTACAGTCAGCTGATCGACTTACATTTCATTTCAAAACAACTGACGTAGTACTTGTTCAAGATCCCCATTCTAATCATTTAGGTGGTTACATTTGGCTTACAGCCATTGTATTTTGTACCTACTTGGAAAATTTATTGACGAAAGAAGAAGGCAAAGGAAAAAGTAAAAATAAACGTCATGAATGGATTCAAGTAACCGATCGTAACAAACGATGGGTTGAACTTGGATCAGGTGTTGGTCTCATTGGCATCATGTTGGCAAAATTGGGTATAGAAGACGTAGTTATTACGGATATTGAAGAATTGGTTGATATTATGGAAAGAAATGTAGAAGCAAATGATTTATTTGTACGATCCTTGAGTGGAAGAAGGAAAAATGAAGCAGTAGTTCAAGATCATCCATCAGTGGTAGTAGAACCTTTATTATGGAATAACAAGGAAGCTATTAATCATGTTAAAGAAGCTGGAAAAATTGATTATTTGGTGGCATGTGATTGTATTTATTCAGAAGCAAGTGCAATAGATTTAGTATTAACAATGGATGCCTTAGCAACAGATGAAACATCAGTGATTTGTGTAAGCGAAGTGCGTAACCAGGCAGCACAAGAGAAATTTTTGGAACAGGCAAAAGAATTGTTTACTGTGGAAGAATTGGTACCTCATGCATGGCAAGATAAAGCTTGTAATCAAGTTGCATTTAATGAAACACTTAAAATGTACAGAATGTTCAAGGGCAATAATAATAATAAAAATAATAAGAAAAACTTAAGTAAGAGAACGAAACAAGGTTAAAGTAACACATTATATATAAAAATAAAAATAAAAATTATATGTGTAACCCCAAAAAAATCCTCACGCAACCTTATACAATTGATCATCGTCATCCATCCAAAGAACACAGGATTAGCTTATCCCCGAATTTATTTATTATTACACACAGACGTACCAACCTAATAATTAGTAAAAAAAAAAAACTCCTTTCAACATTTTGTACAGCATACACTATTAATATAGACAGACAGATACATACACAATCAATTTACCATAGCACAGACTCTCTTTTTTTTTTTTTTTTTTTCTTCCAAACTTTTTTTTTTTGTTTTTTGTTTTTTGTTACTTTCCTCCTTTTTCTTTCTCTTCACCCCCTTTCGTTCCTTTTACAATATACCACAATAATAAAATAATAAACAACAAACTATACAACCAACTCTTTCATAATAACAATAATATAATAACGCCAAAAATAAAAATAAAATTAAGGCAACATTAATCTAGAGGGAAAAAAAAAACCAATAATGAAGTGGCAGCCGCTACCAAAGATCGCTCATGGTATTGCTGTATATCCATTTACTCCGTCTACATTACAACAATCGTCTTCGGGTGCTTTCTTATCGACTTCACGTCCACCAACAGCTTATTCGACCATTCACTCACCGCTACTTTCGCCGAATAATACCAATGACACTGCCTCCATATTCACAACTACTTCGTCATCATCCGCGTCGGAGAACAACCATAATAATAGCAATCCACCTAATGTGAATCCTACAGATTATGCTAGTCTCATTCCATTAGAAGTAGGGGATGAGTTATTCATCTTGGAACAACAAGGCAACTGGTATAGAGGTTATGTACTTGCTTCATTAGAAGAAGGAAGAAAACCAAATACAGCACCTATTGGATGTTTTCCACGAACACATGTTCAGATCAAAGAATATCTCGATTTGGATCCAGGTGAATCCTTTCGCCGTACAGACTTATCGATTGATCCTAATTATCAGCAACATCCTATATCTCCTACAGCTCCATGGACAACATCCAGTCAAATGTCTCCTGAAGCTCCAAATTTATCTAGATCATTATCCGAATCACATATTATTACAACACCTCATCAACATCGAAAACTATCCTCTTATTTTGATCAACAACAACATTACTCACCATCAGTTTCGTTACCAGGCAGCCGACCTGAAAGTGCCATGATTAGTGAAATTTCACGGTTATCACCACCATTAGAAGAAGAGCAACATGAAGAATATCATCAACGTCGTCTTTCTATTGGACCATCGTCAGTTCATGATCGACCTGTTCCATCATTACTATTGGCACGATTCGATCAATCAACTATTACGGGTAGTTCAGAACCTCTGGTGGATGAAATTGGTGCATGTGTGAGTGAATGGAATTGTTTACTATACAAGTATCTCGAAGAACGACGATACAATGCATTCAATTCGGTCAGGGATCATATAAATTATCTTTTTCAAGCGCGTCGACAATTATTGGATCAAGCGTTATCGAGAGAAGAATTGTCACGTCTGCGAAAAGAAATTATACATCGAATGGTCATTCTCAATATTTCACAAACACGTGAAATGATTATTCGACATCCGGAACGAGGATATATTTTGGATGCCAATAGTACATCCTTGGCCATATTGTTAAGAATGCATTGGAAATATGCATTGATGGAACATGTCCCTATTACTACTTCATTTGCATCGTCAGCAATATCAAGACCTTCTATTGCATCATCAACCGCGAAAACAACAACAGCATCATCCTCATCCTCATCAACTACTGCTTCAGATGCTCAACAGCAACAACAACAACAAAAGGAGCAACAACAACAACAGCAACAACAAGGATTATCAGCACAATCAAAGGGAGCGAAATTTCATCACATGTTTTTTGAATTAAAAGCTTTTGTGGCACAAATATGTCAACCAGGGGAGTTTACGGAATTATATTTTTCATTATATAATAATGGGTTTATTACAGAACAATTTTCAGTGACATTAACATATCAAGGTATGCCAACAGATGAACGACAAATTGGTAAACTTCAAACTTTGTTTGCCGATTTATCAGCACATGATTTGAATGATGGATTGTATTTGGTATGTCGTATTGTTAGATTGGGTAGTATGAAATATTCTGACAAGGAAAAGGATCATTTGGGTACTATTGGTAGTCATGCTTCTATGTTGTTTGGGAGTGGGGATGCACAACGGGTGACCAGTTATATTGATTCAGCATCAGCTTCCACATCGAATAACAACACAAAGAAAAATCATCAACGACAATCGAGCGAAAATTTATGTCGAAGACCTTTTGGATGTGCAGTTTTACATCTTGCGCCCTTGTTACAAAAATCGGATCAATCACCTTCTGGATCAGGGGCTGATTTATTATCACCTGGGGGTATTCCAGTATCTGCAGCAGCCAATGGTTTATATGGTAATGGTGTTAGCAACAGCAACAATAACAATAACAGTAGCAACAATAGTAACGGCAGCAGTAATAATAGCAATAATTCAAATGGAACAGCCTTCACACGGATTGAACCGGCAGAACATGATATTCGAATCTATACTGCAACATCCGAAGCCACTTTTGCCACTTTGCATGAAGATATTATTCACAACAACACAAAGGATTTTGTAAAAAATGCACGTGCTGAAATGTTATGTGTTTATTTACGTATGTTTTATGGTCAATTGGATGATGTACTCAACACCAATGCAGCACTTTTACAAGGTGTACCCAGAACATCTCGACTTGGATTTCCTGATGTCGTGTTTCCAAATGATGAAAGGAATGAATTATATGTGACACTTAATTCAGGTGATTTTGTTCAATTTGCACGTTCCAAAAATATTCAGGTGACAATTTGTGCGAGGGATAACATTACAGGTGATGTGATTGAGAATGCATTGACAGCAGGTGCAGGTGCACCTCACGTCACGTATTGGGAGAGTATGGTGTTTTATCATGAACAGCGACCACGATGGGGTGAAACGTTAAAGGTCCAAATCAAAGATAATCGACAATGGGAACGCACTCATTTGTTTGTTACAGTTCGACATCGAAGTAGTAGTGGTAGCACATACCATCATCATCATCATCAACACCACCACCATGGCAGCAACAACAACAACACCGGTAGTGGTTCACCAACATCAATCGGTTCCCCAGAAGGTGGAGGAGGTGGTGAAAAAATTGTAGCAATGGGATTTTTACCATTATTTTTACCTCCTTTACATCGATACTTTGTAGCGGATGGAACACATGCACTCAATTTGTACAAATATGATCGACAATTGGCTCACCCACGTGTTTATCTTGATCATAAACAATGGTTTTCACGATCCACTGCACCTTTTAACATGCAAAACCAAGATGTCACCTTACCACGTAAATTACAACATCAACATTCATCGTCTATTTATAGTCTTAAAAGTTCTCATCGTGGTTTTGGCAGCTCCTCTTCACTACACCATATCAGTAATACCAGTAGTAGCAGTAATATATCCGATCAATCATCATGGTCAGATGCTTCTGCCGTGGCAGCTGCTGCCAAACTTAGTACAGCCAAAGATACAGTCACTTTGACAACATTTTTGTGTTCGACTCAATTTACTCAAAACGAAACATTGGTCAAATTGTTAAATTGGCGATCGACAGTGAATGAAAGTGGAGATAACAGTGAATTACTTTCGATTTTGGACAAGTTCACATTTGTAGGTGAAATGGAAGTTGTCAAGTTTTTAAATGATATATTTGATGCCTTGTTGGATATTCTGGTATATCGACATAAAGATGAACAAAAGGGTGAAAAATTACGTGATGAAGCAATGGCGGCAATTATCTGGGTGCTGGGTATTGTACAAGATCGTCGGTTTAGCAATTTTAGACCTGTATTGGATGTTTATGTCGAACAACGATTTTCAACAGATGGTCCAAATTCATCACCGACAACATCACCGACCGAGAATGAAATAGGATCACCAACAGCACCGACAAGACGATTGCGTGTAACAAAACATGAAAAGGTGTATGACTATATGCTCAAGGGGATGTTACGTTTATGCACGGATCCAAGTAATCCAAAAAAAGCAAAGCGATTACGAGCCAGTATGAAAGTATGGGAATATTTATTCCGATTCATTGTGCGATCACGTGCTATGCAACAACAAAAAGAAGATGACGGTGAACGAGCATTACGTGATATCATGTTTAAAGAAGAACTTCAACAACTACTTCAATTGATCAATGATATGATGTCTCCGGATCAACCAAGTGTTATGATTGGAACACAAACATTGGCGTTACAACATTTTGCAGAAATATTGGGTGAATTGCGTCGGGTGTTTTCACCACGTCAATTGGTAGATATCACTACTCATTTTGTTAATGGATGTTCTCATGTCACTGGAAAATTGATTGGATATCGACTATGTATGATTTTGGCAATTGTCAAGGGACCAGTATTTAATGATCATACATGTCGTTCTGGACTGGCAAAAAGTGTGTTTAAATGGATTCAAGTATGGCTCAATTCATATATGGCGACAGCGAAAAATATTATCTTTTCTCGTAATAATGTGGATGGTGAAGCACCTGTACCTGCAGATCATCAACAAATGCGACTACCAAGAGTACAATGGCTTGAATATTTAAGGTTATCATTAACGATTATGAGCGAAATTTTGGATAAAGTACGACGACTTTCGGGTATGGCATCATTTGCATTATCTACATCGTCAGTTTCTTCACCGTCCCTATCCGCATTGTCACGTCCTATTTCCATGGCGACAAGTGGTGATGAAGAATTGGTGGAAGAGTCACAAACAGAATTGATGACAATTACAGAATTAGCATTACAGCTGGTGCCTCAGTTACTTAACGCATACAAAGATTTGCAACGATTGACGATTCAAGCTATTCATGCAACAGGTATTGCAGCGGAAGGTACAGCAGCAACCTCAGCAACAGTTGTGACACCACCAACGCGTACAAGCTCGACCAGGCATTCCTTGAATGTGTTACGTGATCGATCCAATTCAATCACTATGAAACATTCACCATCAATACTTACTCGTGATACGATGGGCGGTAGTACTTCTGCAAGCAGTGGGGGTGAATCCAAATTTTCAGTTGTGCTACAGGCATTAGCAACATCTCCAACTACACCATTTCCGTCCACATACCCGTTCCATGCCACCTCAATCAAGACCAATCCAGCTATTGCAGCAACAGGTCATTTGGCAGCCATGATAACTACAGGTCTATTTGATATCACGGTCGTTATTTTGGAACTCTTTTATTTGACACCAAAACAACAATGGGTAGATTATCTTCATCATATGCATGACAACGATAATGAAGGAAACGGGGCGAACCATGTAGCATCTTTTTTGCGACAATTGGTGCATGCATGTATGGCTATTTTATTTGGTGATAGTATGCAAAAACTTGAAGAATCCAACGCCAAAGATGATAGTATTCATCATGAACAAGATGGCACAACTGAGACACGCAAGTTACCTGACAGCTGGTTGAATTTATCTGTGATTAGTCATCAAATTGTATTAACCAATATTTTGGCACCGGCCATTTGTGTTTTTGAAATGTCCGGTTTGCATCCAAATGATAACAGTGTGATGAACGAACAAATTGAAGATCTATGGCGTGCATTTTTTGTGGGTCTGTTACGTGTTATGTCAAGTCCTCGGTTGGATATTGAAGATTTCTTGCCACAGACGCAACGCGTGGTTTGGAAATTGGCAGGAAATATGAAGGGGTCAGTAGGTGCAAAGACATTACATTCATTATGGAAGTTGGCGGGTCCCAAGAAGATGTCAAGGAATACCAAGTCAGCATCCATGCTATCGGCCATGCTAGGAAATTATTCCAAGACAGTGACAACAACAGTTATGAATGGATTAGGAATCAATAACACAAATAATTCTTCAGTGGACACAATTGCGGAAGAAGAACGGTTTTTATCAGCAGAAGAAGAAATGTCAAGTGCAGAGGATTTGACAGGTAGAAGAACAAGTACTGGATCCAAATTGTTGTATGATGAAGAAGAAGAAGAAGACGAAGAAGAAGAAGAAGAATCGTCAGATGAAACATACCAAGCCAAGGTGTTGATTAGACGATTGGCACATGAAAAGGATAATCTGGAAGAAATAGAAAAGGATCATGGGAATAATCAACAAAACCAACCACCTGACGTATCTCATTTGCAATTAGCATTGATCCCTGCTATTCTTCGACCTCTTTTTGGTGTGAGTTTGACACTGCATGACAAAGTGCGATACACAGCTGTTTCAATATTAGCAGATATCATTGCCATCGAATTGCGTTCATTTAAAACATTATCGCGCGTACAAAATCTTTTGATTAGTACGATTGATTTGTTAATCATGTCCGAAAACAAAGGTGATGAAGCTATCAAGAACAAACTGGTACCAGAACTTCGCAAGGCATTGGAACGAAAATTGGATGAGCAAAAATTGTCACCCGTATTAGCAGAACGGGGTGTCGATGCCGTTGATTCGATTAGCAAGTTTTTAAGTCTATTGCTTCAAATCCGTAGTTTGCCATTGGATAATGATGAGTTTGTTGATGATCGTATCAGTGCCACACTGAAATTGATGGAATTCATTCAAGTGATACAACGCGAAGATATATATGTCAAATATGTTCACCAATTGGTTCAATTACATGTTAACAGCAGTAATTATGTAGAAGCTGCCTTAACATTACGTTTCCATGCCGATTTATTGACATGGGATCCACAAGAAGAAGTACCAGCGATTCCTGAACTCAATTTCTCGGTTCAGACAGCTTTTGTTCGCAAGGAGAAATTGTACAGGGACATGATTATGTATTTGGAAAAAGGAAGTGCTTGGGAACTTTGTATCGGATTATGCAAGGAACTGGCGCACCAATACGAGTTCGTGATTTATGATTATGCAAAACTCAGTGAGATCTTGCAACGACAAGCACAATATGCTCAAGATATTGTTAAAAAGGAACGTTATTTTTCCGAATATTTCCGTGTAGCATTTTACGGTCGTGGTTTTCCAGCGAGTGTACGACATCAGCAGTTTATTTATCGCGGCTTGGAATGGGAAAAAATGGCATCATTTGTTGAACGTATGCAAAACCAACATCCAAATGCACAACTTTTGCCGAGCAAGTATGCAACACAGTCTATTTTAACTGAAGAACAAATACGCGAAGTGGATCAAGAAATCGATGCACAATATTTACAAATAACAGCTGTCGCTGCTGAACCTTCCATCGGTGATAACAGTGATAATAATAATATTTTGACAAATCCATTGGTTCCTGAATCCATCAAGAAGTATTATTTGGCCAACCAAGTGTCCCATTTCTCTTATTCAAGACCATTCGATAAGGGTAATGTGCAACAACTTTCAGCAGATAGTGTAGCTGCAACCAAGAAGCCGGAAATGGACTTTTTGAATTTATGGACGAAAAAAACAGTGTTTACTTGTGAAGAAACGTTCCCAACAACTGCACGACGGTCAAAGGTGGTATCAGTCGAGGATGTTGAAATTTCGCCGATTGAAAACGCGGTCTTGGCAATGGAAAAAAAGAATAAAGAATTATGCGCACTGACCAACAAGTATTCGGCCCATTTAAAACAGCAACGCCATAATAATAGTGCTAATGTTAGTGCGATCAATATAAGTCCATTTTCAATGGCATTAAATGGGGCTGTGGATGCCCCTGTGAATGGTGGCGTTACCCTTTATAAAAAGGCCTTCTTGACCGATTGGTATTGGGAAAAGAATCCAGATATGCGTTCCTGGGTTCGCCGTTTAAAAACTGCCATCAATGAACAGGTATATATGTATTGGAGGGATATAATATGCCATAGTAAAAAGTTGTACTTACATAATCTGTTTATTTAATTTTTTTCACGATAGGTCGAAATCATTGAACAGTCCTTAGAAATTCATCGCAAACTTGTATCTTCGGATATGAAACCATTCCACAATACTCTCGTTGACTGTAAGTTGTTTGTTTGTTTTTTAGAGGAAAAAAGAAGGAAAAACATTTTGGATGATTTATTTGGATTAACATTGTTTATCTGTACCTTTTTTAATTATAAAATAAAAAAAAAATTATATAGTCTTCAAAAAGAATTTCAGGGATGAACTTGAATACGTTCATAGACATAAAGATACCCAACAAAATTTACAAGAGAACGACGTTCATCCTTTAGACTATCAAAATAATTCTTCTGAAGAAGCAAATACAACAGCATCATCCCATCATGAACAGCAACAACAGCAGCAACAACAACAAACGCAACAGCCGCAACAACCTTCACAACCACAAGCATTATCACGTCCCTCACTTGCAAGACAAAATTCACAACAAAGTATATTGAGTAATATATCATCTAGTCTTCCCATGTCACCAGTCTTTTCATCTATGCGTTCACCTACCGATACACGTCCTCCAAGTGCTATGATGGAAACAATTATAGACACTCCATCACACCATCAACCTCCTCCGCCACCAGCTTCCAGGGCGGAAAGTATATCGCGTAGTCTTAAAATGTCATTGCGGAAGAAAAAACGTCCGCCACCAGCATAAATATTTATTATTATTATTATCATCATCATTATTATTATTATTATTACTGTTACTATTGTTATCTCTGATTATATTTATTTATTTATTTGATTATTATTATTATTAATATTATTATTATTCATATAATACAAAAACAAGAACAAGTTATAAAGCTGCTCTTTTTCCTAATTTTTACTAGTCTATGATGTAGTTATAAATTGTCGGGGAGTGTTTTTTTTTTCAGCTCATGCATTAATCTGATTAAAAAAGTACTTTTTACTTTCTCTCTTTTTTTTTTCTCTCCCGTCGTTTTCCACAATCTTTTTTTTTCCTTTTTTTATTTTATTTCATGTTTCGAGGAGTTCTAAGGGTAAATCCTCACCGATATCAAATACCACGCTTTTCGGCTATTACCAGTAGTTCTCAACGTACATTCGTAACAGGAAAAACAACAGCAAAGCCCAAACGTAGTCGTCGTCGAAAAATAGGATATGCTGTTGGAACAGCAACTCTTATCGGTACCTTCTCGTACCTTATAACTCAAGATTATCTATTTCTTCAAGAAGCTAAAGGTGCACATGAGCAAGTTCCTTTTCTCGCCTTACATCCTGAACGAGGTGGTGTCAAGAACTTGCCAGTCGTCACTCATCAACTTGATGATCTTGCTCAAGATGAAGGGAAACCTCGATTGGTGATTATTGGTTCTGGTTGGGGAGCTGTTAGCGTTTTACGAAATCTAGACAAAGATAAGTTTAATGTTACTATCATCAGTCCCAACAACTACTTTTTGTTTACTCCACTTTTGCCTAGCGTTTGTGTTGGAACAAATGAACCAAGGTAATGTACTTTTATATTTTTGTTTCAGAGTAAGAGGTGCGTTGTCTGTGTGTATGTACTATTACTTTATGGTGACACAATAACAGTACAGTATATTATCTGCAAAAAATCACAAGACCCTGCATAAACACGCCGGATAATTAACATATTAAGGAAAACAAACAAACAAAAAAAAAAATAGATCGTTATTAGAACCTATTCGAAAAATTGCAGCACGCGTTCGCGGACATTTTTTGGAAGCCCAAGCAATCGATGTAGATATTGAGAACAAGATGATTGAAGTAAAAAGTATGCGGTTGATGGCCAATGATAATGAGACAGAAGGGAAGGCCGAGCATTTTTACGTGCCCTATGACCAATTAGTACTAGCGGTTGGTGCGACAAGTATTACACATGGTGTTCAAGGTCTGAATCATACTCATCAACTTAAAACGGTGCAGGATGCTATGGCTATTCGACGAAAAGTAATGGAAAATGTTGAAAAGGCATGTTTGCCTACAACTACACCTGAACAACGTAAACAATTGCTAAGTTTTGTCGTTTGTGGTGGCGGTCCTACTGGTGTAGAGTTTTCTGCAGAAATATTTGACTGGATTAATGAAGATCTTGTGAAATGGGTATGTATAAAAATCCTCCCCCTCCATATCTTCTGATGATCATAGGGAATCGCTGGGAAAAAAAAATTAAAAGAGAGAGAGAACTGATAGAAAATATGTTTATAGTTTCCAAAATTATTAAGAGAAGATGTGTCAGTGACAATCATTCAATCCCGAGACCATATTTTAAATCAAATGGATGTACATATTAGTGAATTTGCTGAGAGCCGTTTCAAGCGTGAAAACATTAATGTAGTTACGAATGCAAGAGTAGTACGAATTGAAGATAATAATGTTGTATACAAGTACAAGAGTAATGGTGATAATGAAGAAGATTTACATTCTATTCCTTATGGTTTATGCTTATGGTCCACGGGAATTGCTATGACTCCATTTGTTCAGTCACTTTCGGAAAAGCTCGGTATACAAAACCATCAACGTGTATTATTAACAGACGAATTTTTACGGGTCAAAGGTGTACCGGACATGTCGATTTTTGCTGTGGGAGACTGCGCTACAATTGAAAATCCAAAACTGATTGAACATATTGAAGAAATCTTTGAAAATTCAGACAAGTAAGCTGTCATTTACTTTGAATCATATTTATAATAATATATTAATGATACTCGTTTTTACAATTCATTTACGTAGAAACAAAGATGGTCGGTTGAATACGGAAGAGTTTAATGATGTCATTGCATATATTAAACGCAAATTCCCATTAACCAGGCAACATTGTGAAAAACTAGAACGTGCTTTTGAAAAATATGACTTGGATCATAGTGGAACGATTGAAATTCAAGAACTTGCTAAATTTTTACGCGACATCGACAAGAAGGTGACACAATTACCAGCGGTAAGTTTTTTTTTTGTTTATCAGGGTATAAGTATAAAAAAAGAACTGTGTATGTTTGTTTGTAAAATGATATGAATAAGGATTATCGATATTATACAAAAAGAAATAGTGCTTTATACTAAAATTCGTTATTTTTTTTTACTATTACTATTACTATTTATAGACTGCTCAAGTGGCTAGCCAGCAAGGAGAATACCTTGCAAAATATCTGACTAATCGAACTAACAATCCATTTATTTACAAACATTTGGGAACCCTGGCATATCTTGGTAATACTGCAGTGGGTGAGTTTACGTGGGGTTACAAGATGATTGGCGGATTATATTCAATGTATTTGTGGCGAAGTGTGTACTGGTCGGAACAAGTAAGTCTATTCAATATGTATAAGCGATATAGGATCGAAGCTTTGAGTGCGTAGTATTTTTCTAACTGGATACTATATATGCAATAGGTTAGTATGCGGACACGAATGAATTTAAGCTTAGATTGGACAAAACAAGCACTGTTTGGGCGAGATCTTTCTATAGTGTAGTAAAGCCATTGATATTAATAAATAGCTACTAATATGTCTTATCAGTGAAAGTAATCTATAATTGCTCATCAGATCAAAAAACTAAATAGCATTTATGACGTAGAATATTCAGAATAACAACAATGAACACTGCAATTAAAATTGTGTAGTATCTTTATAGTTTCCAGAGCTAGATTTCAATCTTTAAACTCTATTATTTCAATTATGGGATTAAGAACAATACTTCATGAATATAGATTAAACTATTTGTTTTTATAAAAGAATATCAATTTGATGAATAATAAAGAGTAATAAGTAATTTATCTAAACAAGCTCAAGCAACGCTATATCCAGTCTGCGTCTTTTCTCCAAATATGTAAACCACATTCACTAAGATAAAGAGTAATGGTACGATATATGTTACATCGACACTCAGCTCAGCTTGTCGTCCGTCACCTTAAAAATCTGTAAAGCACATCATTTGTATGTTACGAACTGGATCTATATTTTCGTCTAGTTCTATTAATACTAACGTTACGATCCGCTTTACACATCTTTTATGCCTTAATCCAGTAGAATGGGGAAAGATGGTGAGTTTCATGTTTAAGTAGTCAACAAGCGGCCTTTCAAAAGCTAAAAAGATAGATGTTTTAATGAGTAGGAAAAGAAAAAAAAAATTATTTCGACAACCCACACATACACATTTTACAAATAAAAAAAAAGCAAGAATGGAAATTGACTCTGCTGATAATCGAAAACGCTTAATTATTGTCCTTGAAAATGCCTCTTTAGAAGCCGCAAGACTACACCCATACCGTTTTGATTCAAAAATGCAACTGTTAAATTGTGACGAGCACCAATCTATTCTGAAACGTTTAGGTCGAGACATTGCAGATGCACGACCTGACATTGTTCACCAGGTATATTACTATTATTTTTGTTTTCTAACCCCTTTCTCTATAATAATATACGCGGTATACGCGGTAAAAGCAAATATTATTGTTGGTGCTGATGAAAAATATATCTATTATTTTTAATAGTGTCTTTTAGCTCTCCTTGACAGTCCTCTTAACAAGTCTGGACACTTGGAGGTAATATCTCACTTTACTCTTTTCTTTTCTTTTTTTTTTCGAAAGAGCCTATCATCCCAAAAAATAGTGTATGTGTGAAATATGATCCTGATTGTAATAATAAAATTATCAGGTATATATCCATACAGCAAAAGGCGTTGTGATCCGAATTAATCCCGAAACTCGTATACCACGAACTATCAAGCGTTTCTCCGGATTAATGGGTAAATTTAATTTATACAAGCTACTTTAATTGAGTGGTTACCAAGTAACTGGCATATTAACTGAAACGCATAATTATAATAGTACAATTATTGGAAAAGGGTTGTATTGTTAGTGACTCGGAAGGCAAAAACAAGTTGCTTGAAATTGTTCCCCCTCCAGTAACAAATTATCTTCCAGCAAACGCCAGAAAAATAGGTAAATAGAATGAAGCTATATATAGAATAGTCTATTGTGATAAAATTTGAATCTTGTTTTTTTAAGTTAAAGTTTCATTGTTCCTTGTCAAATTCATTGCTTAGCTTTATCATGGAACTCGGAAAAGGTGAAATTGTATGACTACTTTAAGGAGATACCAGGTGATGGACCCGTCGTAGTTGCCGTAGGTGCAATGGCAAAGGGTGCCGATACTTTTGCTGATAGTTATGTTCAAGATAAAATTGGTAAGGTTTTAAAGAGAATACTTATCATCTTAGGGGACCTGTATTAACTGCTTATTTTTGTATTTTTTTTCAAAAAAAAATAGGTATCTCTGAATATTCACTTTCAGCCGCTGTTGCATGCAGCAAGGTGTGCTGTGCCTTGGAGGATCTTTGGAATATTATGTAAATAGTACCAACAAAATAATAAAAAGCATAATATAATATCAGCAAAACAAACATATTGAAATACTGTATTTACAATGAATGATGAACTTATATGAAGCTAATAGCAGTTGGAGTTGAGTAATAAAAAAAATCGAAAATAATATCTTATTCGAAAATATATCTGTTTCGACGATCTTTAACAACGACTAATGAAATTTGCCAGGCTTTACTTCTGCTTTCAGTTATCATTCTTATTCATAATAATACTGTAACGAGATTTATTTTTATGCTGATACGTATGAGTAAATGAAACGAATACTTAAAAAATCAATGCACGTTTTTTTTTTTGCTGGACTATGAAGATTAGCCAAAGGTTTTTTGACAAGTGCACTAACCATAAATTTGAAGTTTTCAGTGAACCATGAAACTAACTCATTGACAGCTTTGTTGCACAACATTAGCTACAATTCCTATACTGCTCTACGCCTACTATTTTTTATTATTATCTCCCTTAATTATAGTTAAATATTTTCGGCACATGAAAAAAGAAGCATTGGCCGAATTGAGATCTAGCTTTCTCTCGCGCGCAAAATCTGTCACAAGGTTGGTTTCACTGTTACACTGGAATATGATTACCAAGCAAAACATTTTTAGAACTTTATCCCAGTAAACGATTCATGTTCTAAAGAATGGTTTACCAATAAAATTTTGCATAATAATGATTTATAAAAAGTAGAAAATGATCGTCTTTGTCATCTTAAATAATTAATGCAAAAAGACACACTAATTGATCAAAATAGGAAATCACACGTAATTGTTGATTATACATGACGTCTTTTTTTTTTATATCAGATCATTACTATGCACGACGGAAAACTCACTTGTCTTCTATTTTTTTTTTCGAATACCGCAGAAAAAAAAAGTGGTGATATAATATAAAAGAGTTAAGCTTTAACTTTTTTTTTAAAATGCGTCCTTCTTTTACATCACTAAATAAAATGTCCAAGTTCTTCGATTTCACCGTTAAAGATATTAAGAACCAAGATTGGAATCTTAACACTCTTAAGGGCAAGGTAAAGTAACAAAATAAGGATTTTATATACTTTTTTTTCGCGCAATCTCTCTCTTCTACCCCGGGGCACTCACTCGTGGTTTTTTTTGGTATACATATTGAAAACAAATAAAGGTTGTTCTCGTCGTCAATGTCGCGTCAAAATGTGGTTTCACTAAGCAATATGCTGGTCTTGAAGAACTTTATAAGCAATATAAGGACCGTGACTTTACCATTGTTGGCTGCCCTTGTAACCAGTTTGCCGGTCAAGGTATAAAATAATAAAAATAAAAAATAGAGAATCATAGCATACAGCTAAGATCAAATAATATTATTATAAAATTGCTTATCAATATTAATTATTATTTATATAGAACCTGGTAACGAAGACCAAATTCAAGAGTTCTGTCAATCAAACTTTGGTGTTTCTTTCCCTCTCACCGCTAAACTGTAAGTGTTATTGCTTTTTCTGCTACTATTTGCTCATAATGATTCGTCCATCAAGAAAAACATGAATAGTTATAGTAACCTGGCAACAATTTATAAAAATAAACATAGTGATGTCAATGGTGATAAAGAAGCACCTATTTACAAGTTCTTAAAGGAATCACAACCTGGTTTGTTAGGGTAAGAAAAAAAAGCACAGTCAGCGAATGTCTCCTTCCTTTCATTTTCTTTGAACAATGTTTCTTTGCGTACGTATAAAGTATATTAAATAACATGTCTTTTTCTTTAGCATGAAGAGAGTTAAGTGGAACTTTGAGGTAAATAATATATGATTATATAAATTCATTATAAAGGGTATGGGGCGTTACATCTGTGATACGTGATATTGATGTGAGACACTGTTTTTATTTTTTATAAAGAAATTCTTGGTTGACCGTGAAGGCAATGTTGTTAAGCGATATGCTTCCCTTACTGAACCCAAGGCTATTGCCGCTGATATTGAAAAGCTTTTGTAAAAAACGATGTATATACACCAGTTTTAATCAATGCATTCCAATGAATGTGTTATAGTTACTTTTTTTTTCTTTAAAATACTTTGTAATAAAAACATATATATCTAATTCATTTGGTATTATGGGGAGAATTTAAATGCATTATGCCGGAAGGAACTCTTTATTGTTTAATTTCTATTGATGTAAATAGTGATACAGGAGGCTGAAGGAAGAAATAGATAGTGTGTTTTTTTCAATGAGAGAACAAAACATCAACAAAAGTGCATGAATTTGTGGAACTCGCATGATGTTGCAAAATTATTCTCACACTTTATATAATTATGATAGATGTTCTGTTCATTCACTAAGAAACACTTTTAATTTTTTGTTACTTTATGTTAAAAGCTACTAAATATACAGAATTAAATCCATTTCACTTTTGTTCGAAACATTAAAAAATAAAATAATTGTGAAAAGATTTTATATGCAGATGGTGTGTATAATAGAAAGTACTTTTGTTTTTTTTTTGTTGGCTATTAATTTTTCGTATGTAAGAAAAAAAATATGTAAGGGAGAGGCAGAAAACAAGGCAGCAAAAAAAAAAAAGGATGAGTATGTTGATAAAGAAGGATATTATTTTTTGTTTTTACAAAACAGATTTCAATGTTTTTTCGACCTGCTCCCAGTCTTCCGTTTGTACTCGTGTGATGGGCCGTTGAAAATGTTCTTCGATGGCACGCATATGTTCCCAACTACGACGATCATGTACAAAATTAATACTAACACCAGTACGACCAAAACGACCTGTTCGACCCACACGATGCAAATAAGCTTCAGGTTCAGGATTACCACGATGATCCAATGGCATGTCATAATTGATGACAACGCTGATTTGCATAATATCGATACCACGGGAAAGAACATTGGTAGTTACTAACACCTTAGATTCACCACGTCGAAAATGATCCATCACTTCGTCACGTTCTTCTGGGGACATCATACCATGTAACGATAAAACGGCGTGACCTTGTTCCGTCATACGTCTTGCAATTTCATCTGCAGTTTCACGTCGCTATAAAATAGTAGCGATATATATATAAATAAGTATGTCTTATTTTCTCGCGTGGATACTTTTTTTATAACTATTGAATAGTAATAACTTACGCGACAGAAAATGATACTTTGGCTCACAGTGAGGATATCATACAAGTTGCAAAGTACTTCATATTTGTGTTCTTCACTTTGACAATCCATATAAAACTGTTTGATGGTGTCCACACTCAATTCTTCACGACGCAATGAGATTTCATTGGCATCTGGAGCAAAACGTGGTGCAAAGCGACGGACATTATCAGGGAAGGTGGCTGAAAATAATACAATTTGAGGGGTACCTTCCAATAGACTGTATACAGTTTATGTGTATATGTTAGATTATACCTCCTCATAAATTATTCATTACCCATTCAACTAGTTTCTTTTGACCATGTAATATGATAGTTTACCCTTTAATACGAATACTTTGATCACCTAACCCATCTTGATCCAACATATTATCCGCTTCGTCAAGTACAAATACTTTGATGTTCTTGGTTGGCAAAAGACGTCGACGAATCGCATCTTGTACAGAACCTGGTGTACCCACAATCACATGTTCATCCATAGATCTACCACGATGAAGACCACCTTTGACAGCCATACCAATATTAATTTTTGTAAATTTAGACATGGTTGTAAGAACATCCACAATTTGTCTTGCTAATTCACGAGATGGCGCCAAAACAATTGCCTATATATAAAGAAAACAAATTAGTAATAATGTCTACTTTAAAGGATTTACTTTACTTTGTGATCTATCTTTTTCTATTCATTCAAAAATCAATCCTTACTTGAGGTGAATGATTGTTTGCATCGACACGGCTCAAGATATTCAAAGAAAACGCAGCAGTTTTACCTATATTATATGTCCATAATTGAATTAGTATTTATTCCACCTTTATCCTAATATCCCAATCATTTTTTTTCATATCAATATCCTCTCCGTTTTATTTATTTATTTTTCAATTATTACTAACCTGTGCCACTTTGTGATTGTCCAATCATGTTTTTTGGTCTAATAGAAATAATAATAATAAAAAAAGAGAAACAGTTAGCTATGAATATTTAGATTGAGGTATCAACTTACGGATTGGAGAGAAGCATTGGTAATGCTCGCTCTTGGATTTTGGATGGTTTGCTAAATCCCATAGCGTAAACTCCTTGTAATAAGTCTTGTTGCCTAATATAATATCAATACATATAATAATAACCATTAATCAATAATTCCTTTTCTTTTCTCATCAATAACACTGTATACATAATTCCGTGAAAGCACATACAAGCCGAGTTCTTCGAAGCTTTTTGCAGAAGATAATGCAGATCCAACTTGATCTGATGTACGAACGTGAACATCATAACTGCTATCCAATAAACCGGTACTTCCTATTTTTTTTTTTTTTTTTTTTTTTTTGTATATTTATTAGAATACTTATTTAATTTCGTGAATAACAAAAAAAAAAGATATCAATGTTTATGATATTTACCTTCGGGAGCTATAGCAAAATGGGGTTGGTTTTGATCGGTACCTAATTTCATTATCGAATTGTTCAAGTATTAATAATGTAAGATTGCTTATATGCAATGATTCTTTACTTCACGATTAACATTTCAGTTATATTTCATGTGAGAGAATGGAGACAAACCTGAACCATTATTCCATTGAGCGCCTGTGCCTATAGAGTAAAAGGTTAACTACAAAACAAAATTCTACTTCTTATTATCAAAAACAAAATGTCTTTCAATATAAGCTTTTACCAGTTAAATCACCAAGTCGAACGTTAATGCTGTCCATTTTTATTGTTTATACTATTATAAAATAGGAAACAAAGAAAGAAAGAAAAAGACGTTAAATTCACATTTGATCACAAATAGAATAATAACACGCGATCGTATTATATAGCGGTCAAACGCTGCCTTCTTCATTCGGTCTTTTTGAAACCTTTTTTTTATATATTTTTTCCTCTGTCAAACATCGTACCACTATGAAACTAAAAAAATAATAGTATATAAAAATTACTCGTGTTTTTCTCAATGGGAAAGTGAGTAAATCACAGTAGAAAAGAGTAAGCGACCGAGAAAAAAAAAAGGAAAGCAGCGACTTGAAGTTAAAATTTACAGCAGAATTTTTGATTCTGACAAAAAAAAAATCTGGCATGTTTCAGCATCCTGCAGATGCTCTGTAAAAATTGAAAATAAATACCGTTACAGTACATAGTGTTTTCTCTTACTCATTATCTCAATTATTAAGTGCTTTTAATAGCATTATTTTCTAAAAAGAGCGTCCAATTAATACCGAACAATAATGAAGATTTAAAATGATCTGACTCTATGCTTGCCTTGAGACTTCAATCTGTGAAACTACTTCAGAACACGATTTTGATATTTTGTAAATGGATATTTTGCATTTTGTTGTCCGGTAATACCTATAGATCAAGCGGCAACCATTTTAATATATTCAGATGTAGGAAATAGTACTTCCCAAATATACATGTGTCTCA